>VWPV01031527.1:0-21466 GCA_013389885.1 Geococcyx californianus
TGAAATAGGTCTTTTTAAAATATTAGTTGTAAGTTTCAAAGGAAGATCTAAGGTTGATTCTAAATATAAGCGTTTCCTGTAACCCCTTTGACTGCACCGTTGGAACCTGTGGTGGCATTGCAGGCACAAGCCTAAAAGCAGCTCAAACAGACGTCTCCTAGGGACTTTGTCAGGAATATATCATGGTATTTGGAAAACCGCCCACGATCTTTGAAAGCTCAAAACACCTGCATGTTCCCTCTGTTGTGCTAACTTGTGCCTTAGTGCACTTCATGGGATCAGCCCAATCACCACAGCCACGACAGTGCCAACTCCACTGCCTTTCTATGAAGCTTGGACATGCCATGAGATGGTGCTCTACAGGGAAAGGGCAAAGGCACAGTACAACACCTGGCTTTTAGGGTGTTTCAGAAGTTCTCGTTTTAGGTACAACAGGTTGTACTGTGAATCCTCAGACATGGTGAGCAATCATACTCTTGGTCCTTATTCATTCATACTGGAAGTGACTAAAGGCCTTAAACACTCACCCACTCAAGACTCGAATGTAGAAAGAACTCCAAAGCAGCATGGCATGCCCCAAACTATCTTTACCTAAACTGCCTTTTGCCTGAAAATAGGCAGCAAGCATATAATGACAAAGAGAGCAAACAGGACACATGACTAAATCACAAAATCTTTTCCAAGCAAGCTCTTCCACCTGAACACCTGGAGGACGCTGCAAAAAAAAAAAAAAAATAAGTCATCCTCTGCCTGTACCTGGAGGCTGGGGCTAGCACAGAGAAAATGACATCATTGAGTCTATATGGAAAGCACCAGTACCTCAACCACAGTTCCTCTGCCAATACTACCTGTAAAACGAGACTGGGCGGGACCGATGCCAGGGTTAGGGTCAGGAGAATGAAAGCATCTGAGAGCTGACTTTGTCGCAGGACCATCCAGCTTGAGCACCACCTGGGGAAAGACAGTGGCTCAGCCCAGTATCTGAACAGTTTAGCGCTCTGGCCAGCAGAACGAGGGGTCCCAACAGCACCATGCAGCTCCGGGGAGGTAGAGTGATGACAATGTAGGAGCAGCCAGTGGCGCATCCAGAAAGCCTCCAGATAGGACTAATGAAGCTGGGGCTAGGATTTATACTTTTGTTGTATCAATACAATATTGAGCAAAGGGAGTTGCAGCAACAGCTGAAAAAGAATGTAGATAGTAGATCCCACACTTAGCCCATATTAGGTATTACTCAAGTGCAATACTTTATCAACATCCATCAGAAGTTAAAACCAACACCTGAGCAGTAAGGGAACCAAACCAAAGTCTAGAAAAGAAAATAAGGGGTCTAGTTTATATTATGATTTAAAAATTAGAAAGTGGTCTGCATTTATGATTTAAAAATTCATAAATTGTTAAGAATAGGAGAATACGATTTTTATGCCACTTACACAAAAAAACCATGGAGAACAAGATGTACAAGTACAGGAAGAGTACTTTCAAGTGTCAACAAGCAGCTTTAGCATTTAGAAAGGTTAAAAACATTTATGTGCTATCTCAGAAGTCTCCATTAAAGGAGAAGACATGTATTTGTCATACCATCTACTTGCAAACATGCTGCTCTGTTTACTTTTCTATGACATGCTTCAACTTCTAGCTTATATCTACATTGAATATCAGGATGAGCATAAACATCTGTAAATGGATCATTCCTGAAGGATGCAGTGCTCTACAGAAAGATATATTGACACACAAACACAGACCTGAAATGGCTTTACTGGAATCCTACTAGAGAAATAAAATCAGAGCCCACTAGATGGCAATGGAAGCCAAGACACACAACTACATGTTTAAAAAGAATACTAGCTCCAACTCAGCAGCAGAGTCTATAGGCTCAGTGTCATGGATGGGAAGGATCTCCATAGGGTGTAAGTCAGCATTTTATTCTCTGTACCTGACAGCTCACAAGTGCGGACACCAAGCGCCTCACCACAGCTTAGCCGCCCCTAGACATGGTAGGCACTGCACAGGCACACATGAATCCTGCCCCAAAGGTCTTTAATTAGCTGTAGAAATGCCACCAGACACAGGTTAGATGGAAAGCAGGGGAAGGGGAGGTAATGAAATGAGCTAACAGTCTCTTTTCTGCCCATGAAGCCACAGTCCCATGTGGACTGCTCTTCCAGGAAGGCATCCATACTTTCCTCCAGGGAAAAAGTGGTTTTATGAATCTTCAGAAGTTGTTACATTTTATAAATCCTACAGACCAACAAATAAAGCACTCAGCTAGGAGGCAGAAGTCCTGCGGCTTCAAGTGCTCTTGCAAGGGAGGGCAAGGAGATAAAGTTTAAAGCCAGCCTGCCTGAGTGGTGGTGCTGGGGTGGAGGGGTTGATAACTGGGGTGAACCTGGAACCATAGCTGGGCTTCACAACTCACCCACAGGGCTGGCGTGGAGGAAAGTACATTGGATGAAGCCAGGGTTAGAACCATGTATGGGGTTTTGAGGCTGGTGCGACTCAAACATAATTTCAGTGCCCAGTTTCTTTTTGGGTATGGCTTTCTGTGTTCAAGACCTCCTCAAGCATCCTTTATAGTTGTGCTGGCATTATTTTGTTCACCACTATTCTGTAAAGATAAACACTTTTTGGGTGAAAATAGTTCAGAGCTGTTAAGAAACGTGGATGGCTTATCACAGCCTATGCACAGAATAGCAGCCCCAGCCTTCACGTGGTTTATTTGAGCACAACGGGCAGCTGCACCACACAGTACTCCTACCTACTTAAAATCTCTTCTGTGCTCATATAAAATGAAGGTTATAGGGCAGGAAAGCTTTTCTTTTCTTGAAAAGCATTTAGAAAGTATTGTCTTCATGAAAAGAAGAATTAATGTATTATTTGCAATGATCCACTCACCATTAACAAATGGCAAAGTACTCCACCATTTAACATAAATAATGCAAACCCAAGAAAATCAGTAATAGTGATTTTGTACGTTTTGAATCATGTGCAAAGCCATGTCCAGCTTCATGCTGCCAGGCAGCATCTTTCCCTGTCCTCTTGTAAGAACAACCTATTTATGATTAAAAAGAAAAATTACAGGAAAAGAAAATAGAACTGATTGTATAGAACACACCTCTAATTGAAACAGAGGGCATTTATTTTTGTGCTCCGTTAATTTCAGGAAGGTTAATATCAGTTAATTCCTCAAGATCCTTCAACTAATTGCATGAAGCTATTTCCAAAAGAAATAAACATGCAGAAAGAAAACCTGTAATCCAAACGAGGCTGGAATCCCTGTCTGAGACACCTCCAACCGTGTCTGCAGGCGGCAGCATGAGAACAGTGATCAAGCACAGTGGCTTTGCTCTTCTCAACCCTACTGAACACACCTCCAATTCAGAACAGACTTCTTGGGCACCGTAAAAGAAATCAACCTCTTGAGAGCAACATTTCTCTTTTAATTAAGACACTACTTTGGAGTAAAATTGCTTTGGCAGAGATCCAAAAAAATAACTTAAACTGTTAAAGTCATCAGCTTTGTAGAGTTTAATTTTTAGGTACATAACCCACAGAACATACCTGCAACAACAATTTAGGAACCTGAAATCTCTTGCTGAACGTTTTGGAAGAGTCAGGCCTCTTAGAGTTGATCCCATAAATAACAGCATGGTACTGATTGCTGAACTGCCAATTTTCAAACTGTTCCTTTAGATCTGTTGTCTTTCCTGAGCTACGCCTGCTGACATGGAGTAATTTTATTAAAACAACTGGATGCTTAGTGATATGACTACAGAAAAATCAGAAAAAAGCACAGTCTTAGCTGAGAAAACTTTGCTCATGAAACAATAAAAATCTGTCCTCTCTTCCCTTCTCTCAGATCCCAAAAGACCAGAATGTTACAAAAGTAAGAACTATGTTGACTATGTTGCTATGACTACTATAAACGAATATCAACATCTTCACTTTGATGTGTTCTCCTTCCTAAAAATCTCATTTTTTATTCTATAAAATATTTTCAGTCTTAATCTAAAGTTTCGTGTATCATGTTTCTGATGTAACATATGCTAGAGTTGTTCATATATTTCATTTAAGAGACACATATTGCTTTGCCCATGTTTAATGTTTGTAACTCACTGCAGTGGAGGGATTTCTTCACACCCCACTAGCCCCACACTGGAGAAAGAATACCCATTGTTACAAGACGATCCAGAGCACCTGGGCGCTCCCCCAGCGTTCTTTTGGTCCTGTGTGCCTGGAAAGAGGCCCTATCATCACCTGAGAAAGAGATTGACCATCAGTCACATCCCCCAGACACCTAACACCTGCATTGTGGCCCAAGTCAGGTGGTCTGACACATCTAGTGGAAAGTTTCACTATTATAACATCTTCCATGTGCGGCCAAAGTAAATACTGAAAATCAAAATGAATATTAAAATATCTGACTGAAGTCAGTTATCTCAAAACTCTGTAGGTATGCAGTTACTAGGAAGGCCTTTTCAGGTTCTTCTGGATCACAGCAGGCTGTAACCAGGAATCTCCCCCTGAACTGGGACCTCTCAGGTGGGGTATGTGATCTCATTTGTGAGCATAGTGAATGAAAAGGCCTTAGGTGAGGGTACCTCCCCTTGAGAACTGACCATTGCCTGTCGGGAATGCTAGGGCAATACATGTGAGTATTGTCACCAAATCTCAAGAAGGAAATTTTTAGACTAGTGTCTGTCTTTCTCTCTGTCACAACCAGTACTTCTCTTATGCTTAAATATCAATATATTTTTGTATGCATACATATCTATATGTCTCTGCGTTTAACTTATTGCACCATGTAGGAAATAGGAGTGAATACCGTTACTTTCAAATCTAAGTCATTGATTAATTTGATTATAAGATATATTCTGAATATTTTAATCACTTTGCTAATCAATTAATAATTAAGCTTTAATAGGAATTTTTGCAATACTACCTTAATAAATTCTAAATTGCTTATAAACCAAAGTTTGGTAAATTCCTATCCATGACACACGCCATGCATTGTAGCAGGGACTTACAATTCAGCAGGGAGGATATTCTTTTGTTGCTAGTGAGAGGAAGGCATTCATCTTAGAGATGAGTCTTCATGGAGAATTATGTAGAGATAAACTAGGCAGCTTTATAATGAACCTCAGCATACACTGACAGGCTCTAATTGCTCTGATGAACCTTCACTGAGGTCCCCAGGTGTACCCATGTCTCCCACATGTGAGGGTTTGCTGGCCGGGGAGCTGCAGTGCAAGCTCAGCCCTTGCCATGGCTCCCTGCCTGAGCTTTGCTGTGGCTGCTCTTGCGCCGTGCTGGCCTTGGAACTCACAGGCTCGTCTGGTGTTCTGGAATCATGCCTGACCTTTGCTACTGTCACCAGACCCGCTCTGCTCTTCTTCTTTGGTGCCTCAGTTGTACCTCAGAAAACGTTATGCTCTGAGCACACAATGACTACAAAGACGCACGACTGTGAAAAGATGCACAGCTGTAGGTGCGCTTGTGATATTCAGCAGGCAGGTCAGCAGAGAAGCACACCACCATTGCACGGCCATTGATTGCACGGTGTGTTCCGCAGGTTCCCCTACTTCAAACTGCAGTGCTTTGATGCTCAGCTTTCCCCATGTGTTGTGGGAAGACAGACAGGAGAGAAGAGTTGGGCTGCACAGCTGGAATTTGAGGGACCACTCTCTATGCCTGCATGCCTCATTTGTAAATTCTGGTAATTTTTCCTCCCACTGGTTTTTGCCTCCTTAGACTGGGGAGTGGGTTGGATGAGGTATTGTTCTATAGCGTATTGTTTACTGTTATGAGTTGTTACAACTTTCTAATTCACTATTTATTTCTTCAGTGTAGCAATAGTAATGTCTGAAAACCTGATCTTGCAAAAATGATTTTTCTTTGTAAAAAAGAGGATTGACAAAGTGAAATGACCATACTTTCTTCCTAAAATAGGGTTAAGGGGGTGCATGTTTTGAATCCTATTAGTAAATTACATTACACAAGCCAACATCTCTATTTGCTACAGTGAAATTGCGAATTAACCCGCTTTAAAATCAGGTCAGCTCACATCACCTAAAAGATCAGTACTGTGTGATCAATCTTAATATCGTTATCAAGTAATCTGCAAAAAACTGTTTGGCAGACAATGCACTTTGACTCCATACCCAGGGCTTCTGCTTTGTGATTAATGATTGTGCTGTTCCCCATTTGTCCTCTGATAAGTTAAACCTGTCCACCACTTAAGCGGAGTTCATCTGAAATTCATGGAAGCATTAAAACTTACTAAAATGGAAAGAAGAACAAAAGAGAAAAAATGTTCTCAGTATTTAAGGGAAAATTTTCTGGAAGTCTACACTTCAGACTCACTCTTTAACAATCATCTGCTTTCAGAGTTCTTCTGATTGAATGCTTTCCAGATATATAAAATACCTTTTACATGTATGACTGAATGTATGCTTACCATTAAATGAGATTTTCCCCATTGCATTATTATCCAACCCACTAAAAGAACAGAATCTATTGTCTACAGGTCAGACTAGGCTGCAGTTCTCCACGTACTGGCTGGTAGAGTATGGATAGTGGATATTTGTGTGATGTCATTTACTGAAAATATATATTTTTGTCCCATAACATTTTCTCAAAAGATTATTGACTGAATCACTGTTGATTCAGTGCTGTATGTGAACCATATCTTTTGTCTGCTGCCAGTGCTTAAGTTCCCGTAAACACAGAAGCCAGCAGAAGGCTCTTAGCTACTCAAGATCTATGCGTGCCCTTTACGTAGGATTTATACGTGACATGGACTTAATTTTGGAATAATGCAACTATGGATATCATTAATGAGATAGATCCCTCATGTTGTTGTTCCGTACCATGAGATATTGAGTAGCTAAAATGGCTTAATGGCCTAAAAAACCTGCTTGGTTTTGACTAGCTACCAGTTATACTGGTGCAACCATTTGTGGAATTTAATTATGCTCAGGTTATCACTCTGGCTTCAAATGAAATCAGGAACTGCATGCTACATACCTGACTTCATAACTCTCTGTGAGTTGTGGGGGTTATTCCGCACGTCAGCACCGAGACAGAAACAAACTGCAGGCAGTAAAAATGGGCTTAAACTGAGAGTGTGGCAGGACACTTCGTTGTGGCTTCAACAAACACCTGGTAGAGAGCACCCAATATGCAGCAGAATAATTACATAAATGCCAA
This sequence comes from Geococcyx californianus, assembly GCA_013389885.1. NCBI lineage: Eukaryota > Metazoa > Chordata > Aves > Cuculiformes > Neomorphidae > Geococcyx > Geococcyx californianus. Next base: position 7,210 of record VWPV01031527.1, read on the forward strand.
ATATAAATTACATATTAACAAACACCCATTTCATCTACTCCAGCATCTGAAATAACAATAGCACTGGAACAATGCAAGGACAGGAACAGGGAGGATTTTGATCTCCTATTTAAATTCTGTAGCATTACAATGTTATGCACAGCTGCATTTTGCTTCATTTGTTTTTTTCTGACAGGGAATATTTGCTGTTAATTTTTTCCAAGCAGCGTAATGGCAAAAGATGATGCCACATATTGGCATCTCTCTGGGGCCCTACAAAACTGAGGGCATAATATGAGCAGAAACTGTATAAAAATACAACATTTACATGGCTGATATTTAATTCTTCAATAATTCTTTTTATCTCCAAGTTACATATTTCCTGTAGCCAAGAGATGACTAAAATGATTTAAATGAATTTCACAACTTTGCAGATAATAACTGAGAACAGCAGGCAAATTTACAGGAAAAAAAGAAAACATCTTTCTTCCCCTTCTCAAAAGGACTCTATTTCAGTGACTTGCTTCACAAAATAAACAACCTTCCCAGTACAAAAAGCAGTATGATTAAGGTATATGAGGGTTTCATTTCGGTTACTTTAAATCCACATCATAAAACACAAATGTTTTTATGAAACACAGTGCTCCATGTAAAGTTCTCCTTGCAGCCTTAGAAGGACTTTGCCTTCTATGTGCTAGAAAAGGTGGTATCTAAACACCCAGACACCTTTCTCTGCCACAGGGCTGAACCTGCAAAATTTATTCAAAAGCATTTTCTACTAAAATGCAGAAATACAGTCTCTGTCCCTTCCCCTCACATTAAGAGGTTCTTCTCATGAGAACTAAGCAAGTTCCTTTGTAGAAGGATGGGAAGGACATGGCATAAGTGCAAAAAGGCAGCATATCCAAGAAGGGAAAAACACAGCCAAGCAGTCTCGGCTTCCTGTCCTGTTCTCCCAAGGACTGAAAGCTGGGACTATATAAGGCCAGGTGGAAGAAGAATTCTCCATGTAGCAGCTTTGCAAATGCTCTGTTGCCCCAAAGCAAGACTTGTTCATCTCAGCTGTCCCTACTTGCCTTCCAGCCATGTGCTGAGCCCAGGATTTGACCCATCTGTGCTAGATTTCCACAGTAATAAATTAGTATTTTAGTTGGCCATAAAGTTGGTAAGAAACAATAAAAGACATAAAATGCAACAAAAGCCAAAGAAGTGACAAAATAAATTACATGGCTGGAGAAAATAAACCAAATGCAGAATAAACATCATCATTAACATCTCCAAGAGTAATTTGACAGGCAAAACCAATGATGACACAGATATTTTCAAAAGTTTGTAAAAAACGAGCTGTTATTCATAAACCTGACTTGATTTTATTTTTCTGGTGTTCCTTTATTGTGTTGGGTGCACACTTCATACAGCAACAGTTTTATTTTACACACAAATATGCAAATAAAAGTGCCAAGCCTTGCTGATCTCATGGAGGCCTAAGAGTTTTGGAGGTAGGAATATACTTTCCCATAATATGCTTTTATAGCATGAGTATTTTTAGTGGCTACGAAAAAGAAATAAAAGAAAAAAATCAGGGGCCATTCAAGTTTTAATTTAAACAATGCTTCTCAATGACTGCCAAAATACTGTCAATATGCATTTGGAAACCCCTTAAACAGTGGCTAGAGGACATGAATGCCACCAACAAATACAAGAAGCTTAGTCTATGCCTCTTTCTATCCCAAGGGGTAATGTTACCTGTCTTTTCTAGGCCCAGTGTTTTATGTAGTAGCTGAAAAGCTAGCAGCTTTGATGTATAGCACTAGCTCTACGTTTCTGCATTAGGCAGGTTCACAGGGATTCCCTCGCATCACTAAGCATTATACTCATTAAGTATTTCTTGAATCAGGCCCTCCGCTTTTTTCTGTAGGAGATACAGATCCATCTGCACGTATACAGTATTTTACCACTATAGCATCAGTGTCTTCAGGAATTATGAATACCTTGCAATGCTGAGCTTAGATGGCTTTCCATCCCCAATGTGTCACCTTTTAGGATGTATTGAACAATGTCTTTTTTATGCATTTAGCTTCTTCAATGTAGACCACCCACTTTAAGAAGTCATAGTCACACAAACCATGAAGAGCAGAACTGTAGCTTTCTGTAGCTACGTCCTGGTTTTGGATGGGACAGAGTTAATTTTCTTCTTAGTAGCTGTTAGAGTTCTGTGTTTCAGATTTAGGATGAGAATAATGTTGGTAACACAATAATGTTTTAGTTGTTGCTAAGCAGTGCTTACATTAAGTCAAGGACCTTTGAGCTTCTCATACAGACCTGGGGGATACACCGGGGGAGAGGTGGAGTGAGAGGCTGTGTGGTGCTTAGCTGCCTGTTGGGTTAAACCAGAACAACACAGCACTGGTAGAAACTGGTTTTGCTAACTTCAGTTGCGTGTTTTCCTGAATTGAATTCACATGCCTCTGCGTGAAGCCAGGTCGGGCCAAAAATCCCAGCCTACTGCTCTTTGCCCTTTTCCATCTGTACCTCTGAATACAGAAGAGGTTCCCAGAATTAAACATAGTTCTAGAAGGGTTGGAAATAAAGTTTGCAATTAAGTCTTTAAATTGATAATCGATTTTGTCACAGTTTAGCCTTTGGCTGGCAGATAAACAGTAGGCAGCTGCTCTCTTACCTTTCCCCACTGGAGGCAGGGAGAGTGGAGGAAAGGAAGAGGGAAGGGATATGAGTGGGTTGAAACAAAACCAGTTTTAATAAAACAATAAAAGAAGAGGATGACAATGATGATAATAATTATTATTGTTATTGTTACTGTAACAGAAGAATCAAATATACAAAATGATACTTAGCCTGTGGCACGTGCATCCCCAGCAGCGAATGCCAGATGGCGAGCACAGCGAGCGCTGCAGTTCCAGCATAACGAGTACATCACAGCAGACGCAGACACAGAAACCAAGCTTGCATCACATGGAATCTGGACACAGGGAGCAGGAACGGGAGAGCAAGGAATCCCAGAGAGCAGCCTGAGGATGAAGAGGGCTATTCCTGGACAACTTCCCACTTTATGGTATGGAATACTTTCTTTGGCTCTTCCGGGTCAGCTGTCCTCCATCCACTCCACCCAGATTTACACACCTGCTTAACTGTAAAACATGAGAAACTGAAAAAGGTCCTTGGTTTCCCTAACAACAACTATAAACAACAGCATTTTCAGCATTCTTTTCATACCAAAATCTAGAGAAACAGCAGCTACTGAGAAGAAAGTTAATTCTACCCCAGACGAGCATAGAACTATTAAAACCCACGTGTTTTCAACATTCTTCCCACACTAAACCTAAAATGCTGCAGCTGCTGAGAAATGCAGATTCTGATAAGAAAACTGACTCTGTCCCACCCAAAAGGGGGAGAAGATTCTAATCTGGTTAATTGGATAAACAGTTAGTTGTAAGAAGAGCTTTCATAACATTCCCTTTAATTTGTAGATACTATTTACTATATTTTTTGGGGGGAAAAGGGGTTATTACTTTAGATTTTTTTTAAAGAAAAGGTAGGCCAGGAGAATATATTGCTTTTCACTTACATATAGATGTTTTTATCCCTATAGGATATTTTTTGTCAATGTTGAACACTTGATTTTCTTTTTGTTTGATAGATTAAGGGCTCCTTAACTTTAACATCAAAATGAATTAAAAGGAAATTTTGTTCTCAGTTTATTCATGGCATAATTCCACTGACTCCAGTGGAAAACCAGCAAGGATCAATTTGTTTTACAACAATTTTTTTTAAAAAAATTAAAATATCACATAACTTTTTCATGAGTTGTAAATCCACACTCTTGTTCATACAAAATCATGTAATTAAATTATAAAAGCAGGAATCATGTAAAACTTCATGAATCTTAGCACAGGCTCTAATTCCTAGGTAGATCAAGTACACATTTTTTTTTGCCTGCAATTTCAGAAATCCTACTTTCATTTGTAACAGGCCAACACAACATAAATACTTTTTTTCTTCTTCTCTGGTTAAGCTGTTTATCTTTGTCTCACTTCCCAGAGCCATGAAGTGCAGGGCAAAACTGCATCTTGTTCATTAAAAACAAACAGGAAATCTCTGCAATAATATTCTGGTTTTCCCTAGGGATAAGATCAGAAAAGGATTGCTACTTCACATTAGCTGATACTAAGAATTGTATAACTGACACACCCAATAATTTCTTTCTTTTGCCAGCTGTATTTTGGGGCTGCATGTATTATAAGCATGTTAAACAGTAAGCATATATGTATAATTTAATGGTAATGTACTACAAAATCAATGTGACGTGGAAAGAAGAAGCTCATCTATCACAGGAAGCACTGGAGAGGCGAGTCTGTGGAAGGAGGTGCACATGTTCTGCTTTTAGACAACAGAACCACAACAAAAAGACAGCATTTCAGGCATACCACCTGCTCCTCTGCTCATCTGACCTCCCATGTCTAACATCAACCTACATCTACATTAAGACAAATTTTTTAAGCTGTCCTAGAGTGATGTCGTGCAATAACGAAACCACTGTAAATACGGTGGTTTTCACCAATGAAAAAAAATTAGTTTTTATACAAGATGAGATTTACCCTACCTACTGACGTGATCAGAGATGAAAAGGATTTAAAGGAAGAGAGAATAATCTCATACTCTTCAAATGCAACAGAGGTTGAAGTGTGAAGCTTACGTACCTTAAAAACAGAACCACAATTTATGCTTCTTTAGAAAAAGAGTCGGTAGAAGGGAGAATTTTTTTCACAGAACAGTATCAGCATAGAGATAGTATAATCCTGAAAAAGATAGTGGGGAAGCACTGAAGAAAAAGCTCACAGTTCTCTCAAATAAAAGAATATGATTAGGTGTGGCAGGTAAGATCTGATGTCTTAAATCTTGGATAAAATATGGCTCTATACATGAGATTCCTGGAATATTCAGGCAGAAGTGGGTCCATCAACTTTGCTTTCCATTGCCCATGGAAAAATTGTCTACAATTGCAAAGAAGCCAGACATTGTAAAGGCAGTGGAAGAGAAGGGAAGGATTATGGTTAAAGGGAATGAATGATCCGGTAGAGATTTTATTTTCATATCTATATAAAAGCACATCAAATCTACTGGAAAATAATGGAAGTTGAATCACAGATTTTTTACATACATTCTGGTGTGTTTCTCCTGATATTCCTCCTCCTGCTTGATAGATAATTCTAATCTATCAATGCATTAATAGATTTCATACTGTCAAATAGCGGCTATACACAGCATCTGCCCAAGTACGTATCTTCACACACACTCCATATGTCTTGTTGGGTCTGTTTCTAAATTAATCAAACGTGGCAGCTACTACTAATGACTTACTTTAATAATCTGCATCTATCACCTTGCAGACAGGGTTTGTGTACGCTGCCACAGTTACATATGCTGAGATCAGCTGTGGGCATGTTCATACTTCCCTCCTGTACAGTTTACATTTAATCTCTGTTGTCACTCGTCAGCGTCTCGCATTTATCACTGATGAGAGACACAGATGCAGGCAGTGCTAGACTGACGGACTGACTTGCCAGATTTGGTGCAAAAAGAATGGCAGAAATATCACATTTGCTAAATTCAAAAAGTAGATTTTGTAGCTTTTAAAATGTGCTCAAGTACTCTGTTATGTTTTCCCAACTGTTCAAAGGAAACTATATTTTCTCTCTAGGACTGAAACAGTTCTTAGAGTGCTGCAGAAAAGCATGCTCATAAGATCATTTTCACATTTTCAAGTGGACAGTAATTCTCACATTCTACACATTTTCCCTGTTTCCGGTGTAATTCGATTCTGGTAGGTGTTTCATATAACACTGACTGCAACTTAACCCTTTTGAGTGCATCCACCATTCTGGTCAGGATCATAATAACAGTGCTCTCTCAAAAATTAAATAACGTACTTGACTGAAATATTAGTCTGTAATGCACGTATTTTCCACTCAAATACCTCCACCTAATAACTCATGAAAGCCTTTAGTACAGGAAAATGATGAGATTAAACAGGATGCCTTTTGATATGCTTGTTCCCTTCCATCCCAGAAGAACTGTATTAGCTAAAGCCATTCATTTTATCTAAAGTGATCTCTGTAATGTTTCATCTGCTAAACAATTTCATTAAATTCTCCATTCCTAGTAGAAATAAGATACAATTTCAAACATCCAGGGATTTTAGCTGCATTTATCACTACCAGGATGAAGTAAATCCATATTTAGTCAAAGACAAACCAGATGATCTATATGTTGAAAGATCTCGCAGCATGTGATGACTCATGAGGTTGACCTTATGAAGAACAAAATGGCTTTCCCTCACCGTTGCTGCTTGTCACACCATTTGTGAAATGTACAAGAGAAATGCTGACCAATATGGCAATAACAATAACAGCTGCATAAATGCAAAATAACTTCAAAACAACAGGCCCATATCATCACTGAATCTCAAGCCTCAGAACACGCTTTGCAGTCTTCAACAGACATTGGGTTCAGAAGACTGAAAAAGAGATGAGGCAGATTTCATTGCACCAAGCAAATTAGGGAATACTTCTGCCAAACTGAGAAAGTGGAGGTGGAAATCTCTCTCTGCTGTGGTACAAACAGCCATAATTCTGGCAATTTTGGCTTTGAAAACGTATGCTGCAATGTTGCGTAAGGTAGATTCATCAGGTACTAGCTGATGGTTTTGAAGATAGACAGGGTAAAATACTATGCCTTCGGTAGAAAACATAGAAGGGAGAAATAACTCTATCTGCTCTCCAACATATTAAAATCATGGCCTGCTGTATGTTCATTGGAAGTAAAATTTTACTTGACTTTGAAGATAGTGCATGCTTCAGCTCATAAACCAGTAGGAAATCACATGTTCTGGAAAAAAATATTTGTTGGACATCCAAGTGTCAATTTTTCATAAAATGGGTTTGGCACACACACGTATTGGGCTTACAAGTACCACCGTCAAGATCACATGTCATAGAGGTCTTTTTATAATCAAGAAGACAGTTCACACTCTACAGCCCCTACACGCACTCATCCAGCCATTTTATCCATATTGTTCTTTTGGTGCTTCACATGCATGACCTTGGGAGGCTGACTGGGGCTGAGGAGTGAGCTATGGCTTCCCACAAAGGCAGTTATCTGACAAGGAGACCGACGCACGCAGAGCAGCTCTTGATCAGAGGAGGAAGAAAAGGACTGTGCCCCTAGTTATAATCTCCCTCAGGGTCTAGGGCTGTTGAAATACTCTCATATCGTTGCCTCGGGGCCTGGGGGTTTTTTAAAAATTTTGGGAGTTTTTTCTTTCTGTAATTCAAGCACAGGATTTTGTTTCTGCTACCATTCTGATGAACACAGAAAGTTTTCATGATGCCTACACAAGTGTTTTCATACTGAGTATTTAAATGCAGTAACAGTATTCACATCGTTATTACAGCAAATCATGCCCTCATAGGGATGCACAACATTTTTTAGGATCTGGCAAACAAACTTTCAGTCAAGTGACGTTTTATAAAGAATATAAATACCACCCTTTGATGAGGCTGTGCTTTTATCCTAACGAGTGCTCTTAGCAGTAGGATTTAATCGACTTCTGTATCCATCAGGCTGTCTTCAAGGAAGGCATCCACATCTTCAGCAGCGGGCTGGCTGAAGGCACCCCTTTCCATGCACCCATAGACAAAAGCTCATTGATTTGAAATGCATTGTGGTTACAAAACTGAGCATTAATGACTCCTGGAAAGCTTTTGAGAGGGATACAAACAAATTATTTTAAGCAGAGATCAGCAATAGAAGCTTCTCTTCTGTTCTGAGTAGCTAAGTACAGCTGACAAAAAGTAGGATTTTTTTCGTGAAACAATAAAGTAAGGAAGTCTTTAGAAAAGATAGTTAAGCTGAATATACAAGGACTGGAAAACCCTTACAATAACGGAGTTCAAGGAAATGAGAACAGCAAGGAAAGGGCTATTTGTTTGCACGCACACATTTGTGGTTTTGAAACTCTTAATACAGAGAGAAAAAACTACTTTTGAAAATTAGTGTTCGCCACGGTTCCTGAGCTGATTTTTAAGATGCTGGCTGGAGGTCAGCATTATGCCTGGCACTTAGAGCTCCAGACAAAAGGTATTCCAACTGCAATTTAGAGGAATTGAAGTCGGGTTTTTTTTTTTTTATTCAACATGTGTAATATAGTATCATATAATTTTCTATCTGAAACACTTCTGAAATATTATTTGATATAATTCTCCTGTGTTTTTTATCTGTCTAGAATCACTTTTTCCTTAGACACATCTTGCATGATGAGTTTAACAATCAAATTCTGAACTCAGTATGTTCTACACAGAGTAATAGTATACCCAAAGACATTGCTTAATAATAAAAAGGATAGTCTAATAAATGAGATGTACAAGATCTTTCATCTTCATGCCTTCAATCAGGAAAACAGAAGAACTTTTCTTTTTCGGATGCTCTTCAGCTGCTGATATCCTGACAAACATGTGAACAGGACATTCATTGCCCTCAGATCCCATAATCTGTGAAGCGATGCTATATCAGAGGTACTACACCGTAACCACAAACCTTTGACACAAGGATGAACCCACAATGCACGTAGTATCTAAAGACCAGTGTAAGCGTTCCCGATTCTACAGTAGGGAATAAGGGCTGCACGAAGCTCTTCCACTCGGCAGTGCTATCTCTTTTGTTGCTGACAGTACAAAGCTTTCAGACCCACATTCATTCCAGCTAGCCCCAGGCACCAAAAGATACCTACCTCTGAAGTCCTAGGTTGTATGAACAGTCAACTAGGAAAGACAGGATCCTCCAGGGCACGATTCAGATCTTCCAACTCATTACACAGGGCTCTGTGAAAGGCAGCTCAGTTAGCTCTTCTCAATTGAGAGAAATAAATAGATCTAGGCCTTAGTCTTGAGGTAACAGGAGAGGAACAGACTTGCACCACATCAGTTAATTCATGTTCTGAAAGTCCCAGCTGTAGCTGAAGCTGGCTGAGAAAGAGAAGCAATCTGCCAAAGGTCACAGAGCCACCAGAGATGCCCTTTTGCATGTGCCTGTTTGCCTGCCCACATCCCTCTGCCCAGCGTCACTCAGTCTCTTCTGCTCTTCTTACATTTAAGAAGATGCCTTTAATTGTTTGTTATTTTATTTGATTAGCCATCCTTTTTCATTCCCCGTGGTTTTTGTACCTAACTGGAATTCAGCTAAAGAGTAAAAGCACCCCAAAAAGACCAGGATCTTACACTGTAGATCAGGACAACCTTTGTGTTCTTCCGTCTTCAAGTCGTCTGTTATGTTTTCCTGTGCCAGATTTAGTTACATATAGAATAACGTACTGTTACGTATGTTTAACGTCATGCGGTAAAACCCCTCCTGCCTCCTGTGTAACTCCTGTCTCCTACTTTAACAACCATTTCACTCACTCATCCTTTCTGCTTTGCTTCCCACTCTGCATTTGCAGTAGCTGGAGGAAGGAAACTATGGGGGGCGGGTTTTTTCCACCTTAGGAAATATACATTTCACCTGCATAACATTACCTGCCATGTTTTGACAGGCATTTCAGATATCTAAATTCAGCTCAGGCAAAATTTCATTGTAATTCTAACTTTTCTATGTGAAAGAATACTGTATTAGTGGAAACCTATCGGGTAAGTCTTTGTGTAGTAAGATTCCCACATTTTTAACACAAAGTATTTTCTGAAGGAGAAAATGCTTTTCTCTTCATGATCAGAACTCAACAGTAATCGTTGAACCTACACCAACAAAACTCAGAGCCACTGAAACACTTAATTATGCCTTCCAAGCACTGTTCAAATACCAGTATTTACCTCTGAGGCTGCAAGGAAATTGCATGTTTCTGTTCTGGCAGAAGGAGCTTTCCAGAGTCAATATTCGTATTGCTGTGGGGAAAAGCATCTAATCTTTACATAATCTCTATATAATTTTTATTATTATTATTTATAAGACAATATACTGGGTAAATAACAACAGCTCTATCTGCATGCAGCATTAATGAGGAGCTGATTTCAGAGAGCAGTGATTCATAAATCAGCCTCCTTAAAAAGAAAGAATGAACACAATGGCCTCTCACCACACTAAGCAGACAGAGATCCACGAAGCCTGTGAAAAGTATGCTTCGAACACCTTCTCTAGGTTAAACACACGCCTGTGGGCTTAGCACCAACTCGTTTCTTCTCTCCGGTTCATAAAAATCATTTTTACTGAATAAAATATTATCCCCAAACAACATCAGGACTTTTTTTACTTTAAGCAGCGCACAAACACACATCTGTTAGGAAACAGCATTCCTCTGAAAGCTGTAGACCCACAAGCTAGGAAAAGAGTTGGAGGGAAGAGCGGCACAATGCAATACATCTGCACAAATGTATGAATGTGAAGTATCTTAATAGCTTTAAATATACTTTTTAAATTTTAAGAGAAAACAATGATTAATATTTCTGTAGCTTCAGTAACATTTATTAGAGCGATTATTCATTAAAGAAACATTTGAACCTGAAGGTATGCTATGACCTAAAATATTCCATGAGGAACATCAAGGTAACAAAATATCTACAGAAATATTTATGATACTTAAAAGCCAGACAGACTTAGGAAAATTTTAAATATTTTTAGCAATCATTCTGAAAAACCTTAAGTAGCTCCCAATTCTTAAGGTAGATCTCAATTCCAATGAGATCAGTTTCACAATTCAAAATAAACAGTGACATGGAGATAGGTTTGGCAACCATGCACCCTCTGGACAATCCAACTGGAGCTTCAGGAGATGGGGTAAGGACAGAAAATAATGCCTTTTTTTTTCCCTTTGATGAAGTGACCAGTCTCTGAGGACTTGGATTGCTCTGTGTGCATTAGGAAAACAAAGCTCACACCCCAGTTAATGAAGATAAAATATAAAGCAGGCTTTTCCCACTTTGCTGATGGGGGACCTGAGAGACAAAAATAATAAGGGTATAACTCCACAAAAATTTAATTTCTAGGCAGTGATCTATAAAGTGCCCTTTTGACTGATGAACAATGTTAAGCATATGCATTTGTCTTTATGGGGGTGGGACATCCTTCTCATGTTATCAAGCATTCATGCAGTGAGTGCAATGGAAAACCTGCTTTCATTCAGTAATGTTCTCAAAAAAATTTTATGTTTTCTAATACAAAAAAAAGAAACCCATTCTTTTTTTTTTATTAAAAACGAGACCATCTCATCTCTGCCTCCAAGCCCTAATCCTACAACTAGTTCTGATGCTGATATTAATAATATATTTTTTTCTAAGTAATTATTTTATATTTCAATAATATTGTAATAATAATTTTTTTAAAAAATGGATACAAAATTAAGGCTAACCTCCTTGGGATGTAAGGAAGATAAACATGCATTAAAGCAATTGTGTGTAATGGGAATCATTAATTTGGCAATACTATTGCTCAGTGGAGATGTCATTAATAATCAGGTGATTATCATAAAACAAAAATACTCTCCTCACAGCTGTGAGCCCTACTGTGAAAAAATAGAACTATAATGCTTGTACTTTCCTCAAATTTCTATTATAAAGTCAGTCTATTGATTAAATTTTGGTAGCAATTTCTTCTTTTATATCTATATCATACACACCTGTATTCTCTTTTTACTGTTGTTGTAAAAACTGCATTATAAAAAGGACAGAGGAGAAATAAAGCTGGCAGTATGATGCAAATACAAATTCTATATTGAAACAAAAAATATCTTCTCTTTAAAATTATAGCTTTCTAGTTAAAACAGTGCTGGTCTGTCACCGATTTGCCTTAGAATAATAAAAATATGCAGTGAACAAGTATCTGCTTAATTTTCACAGTTTCCAAACCCATGCATATGCTTAATTTAAAGATCACTAAAACTTCAGCTGCATTATTCTTTGTACTTAAAAATATGCAAGGGATTTTTTTTCACGTGCAGCATCTCAGAGCACAATTCTCCTGTCGTGAGGGCATTCTTTTGCTTAGGTGTAGAGCGTAACAGCCTATATGTGTGCGCCATATCTAGAGCCTCCTACTCCTCCTGTGCAAGTGTCTTTTTCCACTTTTTAGGTGCTCACCTATTAGTTTTAGAGTCTGCCCTTTCTTTCGTACATGTGACAATAAGAGAGAAAACCCCATAGTTTTGATACGTCTTCCAACTATGGCAGATGGTATAATAAAATAATTTACCTATCCCTACAGTTCTTCTTGTTCCTGGATTCTTATATGACAGCTGCAAGAGAAAGATCAGAAATTCCACAGTTTTCTTCTCTACAGATATACTGAAGGAACAGGAAACAGACTTCTATATTTCCTTTTACCTACCAAGCACAAGGGGGTTTACGGGATAACTGCTTACAGAACATTAAAACATGCCATTAAAGTTATAATCATTCTGAAACTAACAGTCGTTTCACATATATACAAGGGATTTAAAATATATATAAACCCAAGAAGTTGAAAGAACAGGTGCTCTGAGCAAAAAGCAATGAGTCTCCTTACTACCTTTACTACGTCAGCCATGTTGAAATTTTATAGGGACTCTAAGAAGTTGTCTGCTGGACAAAAAAAAAACAAGCGGTGTTTTAGCAGCAGACCAGAATTTAAGTTTACAATGCCATGTCACTGCCATATGGCAGGCAACATAGCACATAGTGTAACAAAAGAGTGGGAGCTTCCTATGGAAATTTGAAATGTTCTATCACTAGTCTATGAGAATATGATGGATGCAAAAATTATTATATTAAAAACTAGCTTTCTTGTTTTAAAGATTATAGACCTAGGCTTGCTAAGATTTGGAAGAAAACTAAGTATAAAATGTGAATGCATTTATCATGCTTTAAGATCACTGTTGTCTGCTTCTTTTCTTATGGAGCATAGAAATATTAACCCCATTTTAAAAATAGTAAATTCAAGGAAAAATACTACATGACCAAAGAGCAGTAGTTCAGGATTCTTGACTCTTAATTAAGCCCACATCTACTCAGGAACAGGGAAAAAGAGGAGTCCCTCCGATAAAATAGCAATGTCACTGTAAAGCAGCTGTACTATAGGGATGATTACTTCTCTTTGTGAATTAATATGGCATAAATGGTCTTCCAACTGAATAGCTTAGCAGAAATGTATCTTCTGTATGAATAAAAAGGATATGGAATCTACCTCCGGACTTTTGCTGAATAATAAACCAACCAATTTCCACAGGCTGGAACGAATGGAGGGAAACATATATGCTGAACGATCACTGAGGAAAAGGAAGCTAAACTCAGATTGCTTTAAACAATTTTCTGAAAGGTTTCAGCAAAGGTTATACAGGATTTCAAACACAGAAAGTAAACAGGGCAAGAACTGGCATTATTGCTGGCATTTCCAGTGTTTACTAATTTGAGTGCCTAAATACTGAGATATGTCTGCATAATTTCACTATTTAAATCCATTGATGGAAGGTGCATTGACATTTTGGGTCAGTCAATTTGCTTTTAGTTCAGAAATAAGTTTTCTTCAAATTTTGGTAAAAGAACTGTGAGAAAATATTTTCAGGAAGAACAGATGATTTAAGATTTTGCCTTCTGTTCAAGCATGGTAGTTTTCCTCATCCTCCACTGAGGAAAAAGAAGATAATGGTTAGGGCACACAGCAGTAACATGGTGTCTAGGTTCTTATATTTTTCTTTTTTTGATCTTGAACAGATCTGTTTGAGTGTAACTTAGATACTCTTCTCATTTGAGGTTTGGGAAGACTTACATAGAACATCCAAGTATAAGAGAACCCTTGGAATAAGAGCTCTGAAAATGAAAAGAAATCCCTGCATTATTTGTAAAGGTGATCGCTCACAATACATGAAAAGAAAGCTAGCCTAAAATCTCCTTGATGATAAGAAAAAAAGGTAATATTATACTCATTTATTTAAAAAAAATAAACCACTCCTCATATAGCATGAGTAAAACTTTGTAAAGCCTAGAGATTAGCTATGTCAGTAATGCGGAGCTTATGCTCTTTCACAGTATCACAGTACTGTAAGGTTGGAAGAGACCTTTGAGATCATCGAGTCCAACCTATGGCCCAACACCTACACCTACTACCTACACCTACTCCTACTTGTCAGCTACACCATGGCACTAAGTGCCTCATCCAAATTCTCTTTGAACACCTCCAGGGATGGTGACTCCACCACCTCCCTAGGCAGAGCATTCCAATGAACAATTACCCTCTCAGTGAAGAA
>VWPV01031527.1:21632-33940 GCA_013389885.1 Geococcyx californianus
TGCTCTCCAGGCACTCTGCACCCAGCCTGTAGCTCTGCATGGGGTTGTTGTGTCCAAAGTGCAGGACCCGGCATTTGGACTTGTTAAACCTCATGCTATTGGAGTTGGCCCATCTCTCCAGCCTGTCAAGGTCCCTCTGTAGGGCCTTCCTACCCTCTAGCAGATCTACACTCCCTCCCAGCTGGGTGTCATCTGCAAACTTGTTGATAAAGGACTCAATCCCCTCATCCAGATCATCAATAAAGATATTAAACAGGACCGGGCCCAACACCGAACCCAGCATATAGTTTGAAAAGGTCATTTATATGATTTTTCTTTGATCTATGTGGATTGTCAGTCTTTTTGTCAAAGCCTATTGGAAATTTTGCTGATGAGATAATTGTAAAATTAATAACTTCAACATGCAACATGATTAAGACCAGCCCACTTGATTGCAAGAATGGAGACACAGGAAATACTGGATTGTCCTGCTGGAATTTGTGCATTTTGGGGGGGAATAATTTGTATAAACAAGTTCCAACTGGACCCAGTGAAATTTCCTTTTAATGAACCCATGAGAGATTGGACTGGGGGAAAAGCATTGAAGATATGGGCCATCTGGAAAAATAACATTTGCAGCCTTTTTTCTACCCAGACCACTCTGCATATGCATTTACAAAACACAGAACAGACAGTGCACTTTTATTATTGAAAAACACCCCAAACCTCAAAAAGAAATTTAACAATTGAAGTAATCTCTAATGCTTTCAGTTCTAATTTGTCAGATTATCTTGGCTCAAAGTAGATAGTAAATCATGGTTCAGAAGTTCTTTTTTCACTTAAGATCCCACTTCTGAAGGACTCCTTCCTTGCGATTCAAGATTTGAATCTTTATATTGCTCTGATTACAAACTGCCAACCAACTCACAGAACCTAACCGAAGTATTTTTAAGAACTTCATTAGCACAGCATGCAGCACAAATCAAACCCTACAGTCAACTGAAAGATTTGTCTATGCACGGGGTTGGGAGAGGCTGCCAGTGAAACAGGCAATTGGGCTGAGATAGCGCCTGTTTATCCTGCCAGTGGCAACGTCTCCAGCTAAGGGAGCCTTTGTAGCATGGAACTTCTAAGCTTTAAATCGTATGACTTGTCTTTTATGAGGTGAACCCATCCCTATGCTGTGCATTGTAAAACTTGCATTTTGTGAGATGGATGTCTGACACTGATGCCAGCAAAGACACTAAATCCACCTTTCTTCAAAGAGCACTTTTTAAGGAAATGAAGACAGGCTGCTTCTGCTGGCTGTAGACTCCTGTCCTAATGCACTGCCTAAGCTTTTCCCTTCAGCTGGCTGTTTACCAGCAGGAGTCTTAATGCAAGTGGGAATCACATTGTGAACTGACTGACTGCTGCAAGTGTGCTGTACATGTTTATATAAAAAATACATATTACCATGTGATTCTTCTATATATAATAGAAGCCAATTGCCTGGAAGAAACCCTGCAGTTACCCACTTTACCATTTACTTAAGACAAACATTTATTTCCAGTCAGAAACAACACAGTAATTTTTTGACAAAGGCGACCGTGGAGCTGTTTAAGAGGAAAGGCTGTTCTGTTGGGTACCAATGAAAATACACACACGTTTACATAAGGGATTCTGGTGCACCGGGTGTATTTTAGTGCTGTATAAATTACAGAGTCTCAGTATCTGCGGTTTAGCTATTATTATGTTTTTGACATTCACCACCATAACACTTCAAAACATCCTCTTTTAATAAGAAAAGAACTAAAATATTTTTCAGTCCCTGAAACAAATAAAATTAAAATCATATCTCGAGAAAAGTTCACTTTGAACAAGGAAGAAAATAACATTTTCCATAAACCCCCTTAAAGATTCTGCTTCTGACAGTGTGATTTATATGAAAGGTCCTCAGACACATTAGCCAGTAACGTGCATCAGAGTGGAAGCAAAAAGACTAAGAAGATCTTAGTGAGTATGATTCCAGACCCACAGCAGAAAAAACACAACATAATCAGGGCATTGCCTATACACAGACACACAACCTTGCACGTCTAGTTTTTCATCAACTGGATTTACTCAAAGTTTAGAATATTTGAGTCACACATATAAAATTAAGCAGAAAAGAAGTAAAATTAAAAACCTAAAAGGAAGCCATTCAAGCCTATTTGATACCACCAAATATGAAAATCTTAACAATAAATAAATTTTTAATGGGACAACTGGAGTAAATATCATCAACCTTAAGCTCTCAGTACACTAATTTATATACTCCATTATTTACAGTTAATTTCGGTGTACAGCTAAAAAGGAAAATTAGTAGTAACCATGATCCATTACACTGAAGTGAAGAGGAAAAGGGGATTAGAATTTACTGTCACATACGCAATCACATGAGCACAAGCAGATAAGAACATCTATACTCCATTAGATCCTAAATCCATCTAATCCCTGTCCTCTGCCTCCAGCAAAGGGTAACCAGGAATGGGAATAATAGACCAGCAAGCAGGCTGTGCTGCTTTTTCCAGCATCCTCTGCCAGCCTTCCTATGCAACGTGGAAAATAATAACAAGATAACTGGGTTTTCTCCACACTGACAAGTGCCAAATTGGGTTTTAAGATACTGCAGATATTATCCCCAACCTATAACGCTTGACACTTTTTGTATTTCACACATCTAACTTCACATATATATGCTTAGAGCAGGAACACAAAGATATGCGAAATGTGCGTTGTTAAAACAGAATCCAAACAGATCCAAATCAGAACCTAGTTTCCATTTGAGGGTCAACAACTACTTATAGGCTGTATCTCAGCACACTCACTCAAAGTGAACACTTTAATTAATAAAGACTATACACAGGAGTATCTGTGTTTGGTGGCTTCGTTATAGCAGATCAGAAGTGGTAATGAAACTGTTACCTCTTAGCTGGTGTCGGCCATGTTCACTTGCCACTGCAGGAGCCAACCTGACAAAAAAAGTACTTGTGATGTCAGCAGAGTAAAACCAACCAGTACCAACTACAGAGGAGGATTCACAGCTCACTGCTGGACATCCTAGACAGCAAAGATATTCAGGGACCAAGAACAGTAACAGTTAACCTCTTTGCTTGAAATTCAGCTCAAAATGGGAAAGGAAGGGGAAAAGTCAATGTCAGTCCTAGTACATATAGATCTTGTTAGGAGCCACCATGAATATCCCTGCAGAGCCACACTGAGCAGCATGCACTCACTGACAGTCAGGGTGTACAAATGAGTAGACACAGGAACACTGTATTTCTTAAAATAATGAGCTGATCAGCTTATTAGGTTAGGCTTGTATCAGCCTTAGGGTTAATTTACATGAGGTTTAGTATGTTTACAGCAGCCAATGATATATAAAATATATCAGTAAAGTTGAAATGGCCCTGCAAATAAAACAACATCAATAACTAAACCATGAAAAATCCAACCTGAATTCTCTTTGGTTTCTTTTTAGTTTAAGACACTGTGGTTGAAGTTGATATACCACGTCACATTGTTCCATCTAAAGAAACCAGAGAAGAAGAGTGAACGTTAGGAACTGCATGTATCTACTTGTGTATCTATAAAGTACTGAGTATTGGTGTTCAGAAGAAGTTGTACAACATGAAGATGGGCACAAGCAGACTGGCTAATTTTGGGTTTTGGTTGGGGTTTTTTTTGGCTCCTGCTCAATAATCCCATGGAAAGCTCTCCAACAAACAGATATAGACTAGCAGGCAAAAGACTGGAACCTCAAAAATCAGTGTAAACCAGCCTAAACATGCCTAGTCAGCAGCAACAGTCAGCACGGTCCAGCTGCAAACTTGTGACCTGCATTGCTATGGCTTTGAGGAGAAGAGAGATCTTCGCACAGACGATGACAGAGTTTATACATTTTGGCCCAGTGAATGAACCAAGTCAATCCATGGCTACTGCTGACAATTCTCAATGTAGCTGTTAAATCTTCAATTAGTTTTAAGTCAGGCTCATTAAATTTGGAAATGAACTACAAAGATGTTTTCAAAAAGGATGAGTGAGTTAGTCAATTTTTAATTACTCATGAAGAAGGAGTTTTCAGAAGAGGTCTTCTTCAGAACTATGCACAGCAATGAATTATAGAATAGTTTTGTTTGGAAGAGACCTTTAAAGGTTATGTAGTCCAACCTCTCTGCAATAAGCAGTGACATCTTCAACTACATCAGGTTGCTCAGAGCCCTGCTCAAGTTGACCTTGAATGTTCCCAGGCTTGGGCCATCTACCACCTCTCTGGGCAACTTCTTCCAGTGTTTCACTACCCTCATGTAAGAAATTTCTTCCTTATCTCTGGTCTGAATTCACCTTTTTTAATTTTAAAACCATTACCCCTTGTCCTATTGCTATACACTCTACTAAAATGTTTGTCCTTATCTTCCTTAAAAGGCCCCTTTAAATATTGAAAGGCTGCGATAAGGTCTCCACAGAGTCTTCTCTTCTCAAGGCTGAACAATCTTAACTCTCTAGGCCTTTACTCACAGCAGATGTGTTCCATCCCTCTGATCGTTTTTGTGGCCCTCCACTGGACATGCTCCAACAGGTTCATGTCTTCCCTGTGCTGAAGACTTCAGAGCTGGATGTAGTTCTCCAGGCAGGATCTTAACAGAGCAGAGCAGAGGGGCAGAATCACCAATCTCGACCTGCTATCCACACTTCTTTTGATGCTGCCCAGGATACAGTTGACTTTCTGGGCTGTGAGTGCACATTGCCAGCTTATACCCAGCTTTTCCTTGACCAGTGTCTCCAAGTCCTTCTGCTCTCAATGCCTTCAACTCCCAGCCTGTATTGATACTGTGAATTGCCCTGACCCAGGGGCAGGACCTTGCACTTGGTCTCGTTGAACCTCATGATGTTTACACAAGCCCAAGTCTTCAGCTTGTCCAGGTTCCTCTGGATGGCATCCCATCCCTCAGGCAAGCCAGCTTCACCATTCAGCTTGGTGTTATCTATAAATTTGCTGGGAGTGTGACGATAGATGTCATTTGTAGCTCCTCTGTTGTTCACTGAGGCAGACACTACCATAGAAGGCCACTAGCTTGGTCAGGCAGGACTTGCCCTTGGTAAAGCTATGCTGGCTGTCTTGAATCTCCTTCCTGTCCTCCATAGCTTCTCAGAGGATCTGTTCCATCTTCCCCAGCACAGAGCTGAGGCTGACAGTTTGGTAGTTTCCAAAGTCCTCCTTTCTATCCTTCTTAAAAATGGGTGAAATGTTTCCTTTTTTCTAGTCACCAAGGGCTTCACCTGGCTGCCATGACTTTTCAAATATGAAGAGTGGCTCGGCAACTACATCAGCCATTTTCTTGAAGACTCCAGGACGCAGTTTGTCAAGTGCCATAGACTTGTGTATGTTCAGGATCCCCCAGTGGTCATGAACCTGAACTTCTCTTACAGTGGGAGGGGCTTTGCTCCTCTAGTCCTCATTTTTCTGTTCATCCACTCAAGAGTGTAGGAAGACAGGTTGGCAGAGAAGACTGAGGCAAAAAAGTTGTTGAGTACCTCAGCCTTCTCTTCATCTGTTGTTAACAGTTTACCAGTCTTGTTCATCACAGGGGATACACCTTCTTTGACCTTCTTTTTCTGGCTGACATACCTGAAGAAGGTTATACAGCTGTTTTAATTTTCATAACAAACACCCAGAATTTGAAGGGAGTACAGAAATCAAAAAAGCCTTGCTTCAACCAATATTTATGTAATATTCTGTCTTCCAGCACAGAGACAGAAAAAAGCACAAAATAACATTCTGTTCTTCTTAAAGGAAATAATCCATGTATTTACTTCAAGCAAAAATAATGAGACCTTCTGTTCAAGTCATCTTAAAACTTCCTTACACTCCAATAATACTAAGATACGCTTTGATCAAAATCTGGCATTTGTACAGCAAGTTCAACTGCTGGAAGATTCTGTAGGTTATTACTTGTAGTTCTCCTTGTTCATTCTCACATTAAGTCCGGCTGCATTGATCCAATGAAAGAAAATCAATAGCAACAAAGTGATTTACTGAAATTATCATTCATGTCAGTATATTTTATGGTGCTGAGTGCATTAGGTTCTGGCTTGCTTTGGATCTGGAGTTTGCCCTGAGAGGCTGCTGGCATCCCACAGTAGCAGCTCTTGCTCACCTGCAACGGTTTCCAAATGCAGGGCATTGCTGCTTGACACGGTCGTAGGAGCAGCAGCAACAGACAGAGCAGGAGCCAACACCACCATGAGTGAATTCCGGGAGATGACATCCCTCTTCCATCAGCTTTCAGCAATCCCTCCTTTTGTGCCATGGGTAATCTAGAAATCCTTTACTCAGTGCACCAATTTTAACATGTGCAGAAGATTTAATTTTTTTTAAGCGAATGTCTGTCAAAATATTTTGCCATAAGCAAAGTACTGCCTTATCTCATCATGGTGGTGTGTTCCCTTGCCTCACCAGTCTCTGTGATCAGGAGACACTAATACATGCTGAAGTGTAAATAAGGCACATCTCCAGACACTTCATCTCCAGAACTTGTGTTTGACTTTATGAAGGGTTCCCCTACACTACAGATTGCTTTCTGCATTTTAGTCTGACCAGAGGATATCCTTGCACTCATTAAACACTTCACACGGTCATAATCACAGTACCCGATGGCTCTCCAGCTCCACCAAAAAACCACCACCAAACCTGAAATACCGGGATCAGACAGCACCAGAGCTCTCTGCACAAGGCAGCCAAATAAATCGTGTCACCACGGAGTAGCACTGGGTGGCTGTTTTCGGAAGATGACTGAGGATTTTTATTTCCAGAAAATGAAGATTTTGAGACTCAGTGAAAGCATGTTCAAATGACAACATTTTGCTTCAGTATAATTCTGTCTAAAGTTAGTTTAGCTTCAATAACAAATTACTGGGGAAAAAAGGCTTTACACCTAGGAAAGATGTGACATCACAATCCAGCATAGAGAAAGAAGCAATCCATGAGCAAATGGAGAAGGGAACATTATTACCTGTTATTACATTACACATATTATATTATACACTATCACACTATTCCACAGCTGAACTCCCCATTACTTCTAACTCTGGAGTTTAACCCTGATTTTCACTATACAGATTCTAATGTTGTCTTACCTTTTCTCTTTTGAGCATAGAAATGATTGGTATTCTTCTTCCAGAGCAGAAAATCTGGATATATGTGCTAGTACTCAGCAAACAGATTGCAGAACATATCAGTACGTGCAGTGTTGGATGCCACATTTGTGAAATATCGCTACATATTTTGAAATGCATTTCAGTGACAGGCTGGCTTAGCAAGGCCAGAACCAGTTTAGTTATTTTCAGTACATTTTCCCCCAGTACTAGAAAGATTTCAGATTCTGACAGCCTATTACTTAGATCTTTCTGAAAGAAGATCTGAGATTTTGAATTTGGAATATTTTCTATGCTACTAAATGTTTTGAGAATTAAAAGTTCCAATTAATTCAATCCCTATTTTAAAGTTATACATCTTCAGCTTTTCTAACCTGAATCAGAAATGTGACAAAATCAGTTTAAAGAAAATGAGAAATATTTAACCAGCAGAACTGCAGCTTTAGACTTAGTTACAAATATCACAACAATATGCAACACTATTGTGGTTTGGTAAACATAATCTATTGATAGACTTCTCTCTTATGAATTTGCCTGTCTAAAAAAAAAATCATGGAGTCATTCATTAAAAAAAATATCGATAAATAGTTTAAAAGAGATTTTTATATTAAAAACTAAGTATTGACCATGTTGCCTCTTTGTACTAGGAATTCTGAAGAAAGTGCCAGAAATCAAATACTCTTTAAGGGTGACCTCTGCTACAAAGAAAAGTCATCAGGAGCAATAATTTTTAATTTTATTCTAATTAAGTATCAACACAGTATTTTTAGTATAAAGACTCAGGCTTGGATAATTTAACATTTCATTCTAAAGGTTTACCACAGGAATTTGAGACCTTTTTGGTTCAGCTTAAAAGACAAGCACCAGCTTTCAAAGCTTTTTAAAGCATGACGCAGCATGAAGCTGCAGGATTTAGCCGGATAAGTGAAGGTCCCAGTACAAACCCACATTAGCTTCTGTGTAATCCTAGAAGTAATGGCTTCCAACAATCAGGTCCTGGTTTGAATTTCAAATTCTCCAGGTATCTAAACTTGTAGTTAGCAGTTTACACCCCCAGCACTACTCCTTCCTCTTCTGAAAATGAACCGTCCCGTGGCTGTGCACATAGACAGGCATTGGGAGACCATTGAGCCACAGGACTTCCTCAGTCCAGAGGGATGCCCTTAGCAAAACACTAGAGTGAATAGTTTTTGTTTTGTGGCTTTTAGAATTTGCCTTGCCATAATGACACAGCATCAATAGCTGTAATAGAAAGTGTTTTTACTGGCCTTGCTCATCCCCTGCTTCACACGCTCCTGCAGCAAGCAGTAGATGGGGGCATGAATCATCTTCAGGTGAACCTGGTTCTATCACAGTTCCTAGACTGAAGCTCAAACTACTGTGCTGGTACATCAAAGGGGGTTCCGCTACCTCCACTTTTAGTCTATTTATAAAGAAGAGTGCATTCTGGCCACTTCTTTAAAGACAGACCAAAGGCTCCCACCTTCAGCAGACAGCACAGAAATATCCACTCTGAGTGCACAGAGGTGAGCTCTGTGGCTCTGACTTAGGCACTACGAGTTCATTTTTACTTCTGTCCTCTCTCAGCCCACTCAAAGCAGATGCCCAGAGACTGATCTGCACGTTTGCTGTCTTAAAATGCTCTTCAGATGTGCCTGACTTTATTCTGTAGCATCTCTTTCACCGAGATTTAGGTCCTTGAAGTAACTGATTTATAGGTCTGTGTCCTAAATCTGGGTTCTGGATTCCCAGTTTGTACAATCCATGTCCAAAAGTTGAATGTCGCAACATTTAAAAGTAAGGTATCCTGGACTTTTATTTTTACCTCATTTTTCAGCCAATTAATCCATGTCATAATTTACATTTTAATACAAATTTTTAAATGCAAATTACCAAAAAGTAACGTCATAGTTAAAAAGAAAAGAGCTTATCTATAATTAGACCTAATATTGAAATATTTTTTCAAAACATAACCAACAATCTGGCAGTTCTATTCCTAATCCCAAATCCTCCAAGATATTTGGGTCCTTAACTGCTTAGACACTTAAATAAAAATCAGTGGCAGTCAATGGTATCAGTATGTTCAAAGCCTTGGAGATTATTCTGATTCAGTTTCTTCACTTCACATGAATATTGAGTATCTGTTATAAGCAAGGATTCCTGCACATCTCATCATAGCACAGAGTTGTATATATGGAATATTTCTGACCTTTGAACACTCACAACTCATTCATAGCAACTTGCTACACTTATCAAATACTTAGCATGCCTATACAGGGCTTACATATAACTCTTAGGTATGTAGGTCCACATACACAACTTTACAATCACTGCGCTCCAGTGATATAGAGCTCTTCAGGTATAATAGCATTTGTGCAAAATGTATTTATTAAGCTTTAGCTTGGAAGCTTTACAACAGAGAAAAGCAAAGTCATGCCAGGATGCTGTTGCTTTGATAAATAATTGAAGGAGATTTTGTAATACAGAACCTATTATCCCTTCAGTATAAAAGGCGAGGCAGGAGGAAAGCTAATAACAAAGCAGCATAAATTTCTCCTAATGGAGAGACAGGTAGATTCTTTCCTCAAGGGGAACAGGATTAGGGCTTGCAAAAAATGAGGCAGGACTAGCATCTGTTAGTTACTGCAAGTTTATCAGTTGGTGGAAAACTCAGCCCAGCCTCACTCGGCCCCCTCACCCTTCACTCGGCAAGATGGTGGAAGTAACAGGCAGGAGAGGACTGTGCAGTCAGCCCAGCTCCCAGATACCAGAAACTCTCTAACCAGGCTGCTTGACAATCCCTTGGCCAACTCCTTGCTGCTAACAAGTCATGACATAGCGGGCAGTTTCTCATGATGTCATATAAAAATCAAAATCATACAAGAAATTACATTATTCTTGAGGACTGAAAATCCTTCCAAGTTTTTGCTGTTTTCAGAACACCGTGCTGCCAGGTGGAGAGTTGTAGAAAATAGAGGCATTTGTGATGAGAAATACATGAAGTTAAGATTTTTAAAACCCCTCATTCATTCAGTATGTACTTCTGTTTTCATAACCCTCTAGTTAAGCTGCTGTGTATTTTGTCAATTGTATCTCTTCAACCATACATTACTACCATTAACTTAATTCTGATGAGGGGTGGGGTGGATGGAGAAGGAGGTGATGTAAGTGTGTGGTATAGTCTTCTGAAAAACTCAGTGTTATCTGGGTACCTTTTTGCCATCTATCATCTAGAATTTTATACTGCTTTATGGATCACTTTAAGGAATCAAAGCCCATCAAGACAATTTCTTTCCCCTCGATTTCTTTCTCTGGCAAATCCAGAAAGAGAAATTCAGTCTACTTTCACTGAAAATCTAAAAAGTATTAGACTGCAGAATCATACTCAGACAGCTGTACATACGGGTGTCTGCCTTCATATATCCTAATTTACTTTTCCTGAAATCAAGAGCAATTATTGCATGAACACTGTACATAAGCTTGTTGAAACAGCCTCATCTGAGCTGAAGCAGACATCATCTCCTTTTGATGTAATACAATGCAATTAACATCTCTGGGAAACAAAAGCTTCACATCAGGGCTTACAGAGCACTAACAGAAGAGCGGCCCGAGGGGCAGATAATCAGTTTGTGCAGAACTTACTGTACCCATGTTATCAAGATGGAGCACGGCAGCAGAAATCAGTCTGAAGTGAAATTTCATTTTAGCATTGCTCAGTATGTGACCAGGGAGACCGTACTGCATTGAGAACTACTACCCTTAGAATGCTGCTGGTGAACGCTGCTGACACTTCCCATCTCAGCACATAAAGAGAGGTTAACTTTGCACATAAACCGAGCAGCTATTTTGAAGTTCAGTTTTTACAGTTTTTCCTGTCACTAAAGGCAAACAAAGTCCTTGAACTGTTACTGCTCTTACAAAATCCCCCAGGAGAATCTAGTGGCAAACAAAAGAACCTAGAGGATTAACCGTGCTGGAAACAGCCTATGTACTGTAATTTGAAACACTCAGACTGCCATCTCCTGCCATCACCTCTGCAGCAGCCGCTGCTCATGCTGCCACCACTGCTGCGCCTGTATCCACCACCACCCTCTTGCGCCATGACACGGTGTCAGCGCTACCGGCAGCAGTGGAAAACACTGCAACAGTGCAATGAAAAGAAGCAAGCAGAGCAGCAGCAGAGAAGCTGTTGGGAGTCCGTGGGGCAGCAGCAGGTCACGAGAGCAGGACAGCCAGGTGAGCTGTGGGTAGGAAGGGCTCTTCAACCTGCATTAGCCAAAAGACAAGAGGTACGGAGAAATTACAGGCTTAGGATTTTACAGAAACACTGCTTTGCAATTCTTTGGCTAAAAACAAAATGTGGAAAAACATCATCCTAGAATAAAAAATAATGCTGTTTTCGCCAAACCCAAAGCATTTTCCACCTGAAATGTAGTATTTGACTAAGAAATTACATCTCATTTAGTTAATCCCTATTTTCACATTTATAACTTAATTTTGAGAGTTTGAAAATGAAGCACATCTCAAAAGCTTACAATTTTGCATATTTGATTCACATTCATTAATAATTTTGGTTAGATAAAAATGGCCTTTGGTTAATTACCTAGGCATCCTTTGATTAATTAACTATTTGTCCAAAATAACTCCTCTGGATCTAATCATAGTCCCAGGAAATGTCCATTTCTGTACTATGAAAAACTCTTTAAGTACTACCCTCTGACTGTCCAAGCAGTATCGCATCATAAAATAAAAAAAATTCCACTAAGTTTTCAGGACTGTTTAGTAGTCAAGGTAGCTGGGGTTTTTTTTTCACATCACCGTGCGATGACATGAAGCATCTATTGTTGCATTAGTCATAAAAGAGCTCAGACATTTGTAATAGATTGAATGCTATTAATCTAGTCTGACATCAGAGAACTGAGGTCTGAAATGTTTTCTCAAAGGAACAAATGTCTGTAATTATCTGTATTATGTTAAAACAGCTATTCTCAGACCTTTTATCTCTATGACTTGCCCAGTGCTTGTCTTGAAAGTGCTTCTCCATACAGAGACTTTGACAGCATTTACTTTTTTCAACAGTTAGCACAGGAAGAAATTTTTGTCCCACAGCAACTACTATCTGGAGACATTTGTTTAGAATACATTTTATTTTT
>VWPV01031528.1:0-60885 GCA_013389885.1 Geococcyx californianus
TTTTGCCTCCTCCTTCCTTTAGGTGGAGTGAGCTGCCCAGCTCAGGCCTTGTTTCCCTTTCCAGATCTTCAGTGACCAAGTATGTGAAATTTGATTGGCATTTGTTACCAGTAGTTAGGAGCTACCCAGACAATTTTAGCCCGTTCGTGAGAGCACATATGCGATCTGTGCATATGCTTTCCAAATGCTTTCATAAATCAAAGCAGGGAGTGGGGAATCGAAATATCAAAATCAGAAAGGCCTTTGACTTGGCAGTATTATATTTCCCGTTGGACTTCATGATCTTAAAGGTCTTTTCCAACTGAAACAATTCTGTGATTCAGTGAAATTCAATTGCAAGGGGAAAGGTCGGTCCATTTACGAGTATAACATAGTGTTCTGGGGTTTGAGGGAGGTGTTTATAGCTAATGTAAGAGGAATAAAACCCAACTGTCTTAGATATTCCAAAACCCTGAAAAAACGTATAATTTTACCTTAATAAAACCTCTTTCCAGACATCAGAAGGCTCAAAAGTGTGTTAGAGTCTGAAAAATGCTCTTAAAAAAGAAATGCTGAGTGGCTAAACATTCAGAGTTGTAAAATCAGGAAAAGAAAGAACCCAGAGAAAATCAACTCCAAATTGCCCTTCCTGCTCCCCGTGGCCATCCCTGCCCTGGGACCTCTGCAGCCCCGTGGCCCTGGAGATGGTAGTGAAGTGCATAACGATGCCTTTGGGCACGGCAAACAGCAATGGAGGAGCTGGAATTAAGCACAGTGTCTGCTTTGCAGATAATTTTTATGTAAAGGGACTAATAATTGACGATAATGCAGAAGAAAGGCTGAGAGAGTGAGAATGGGCCATGCTAAAAGGCAAAGCAATGTGTTTGTTTACAAAGCTGTCAGCCAGTTTCTGCTCTCTCCCTGGAAGTGAAAACTAAGCTGGCGTAAAGCTTCAATGGAAATAGGATTTGCCCCAGAGAGGTACCTAAAAATAAACTGAAGTTCTGCATAGAGAAGGCACAGACGTCGGTTGCATGAAATTCTCTACTACTGTTTGGAAAAGGACTTCTGCAGCAGAAAATAATGTTTATTAATAAAGCCAGAGCACTATGTTATTTTTAACTATTTGCTAATGGAAAAATATGCTTTGCAGCAGCCACTGCAGGTGGCTCTGGATGCTGCCTGCTGCCATGTGTCGTCTCTGCCTCTTCGCCGCTCGTGCTCCTGCGGGGAGAGCAGGTGGGAGCAGCTCTGTGCTGGGCCAGTGCAGAACCCTGAGCATGCCACGCTCAGCCACAGCTGTGCACTTTTTCATCCCTTCTAACAGGGTCTTCAAGGCAAAACTGGCTTCATTGAAAGTAAAAAACGGAACTGGTGCCTTGTGCACAGCAGCTCTCAAAGCCCTGGCTGTCAGGAAAGAGGGATTTGCTGGGCACACCTTGACTGATCAGAGCTCCCCACGAGAGCGATGCGGGCCTGGCGTGCTCCCCGAGGGAGCAGAATGAGGTGTCCAAAACCCCACGGCATCGGCAGCGCTGTGCAGGCAGGGAGCTCCTCAGCTGCCTGCGCTGCAGCTCAGCCCCTGCTGAGGAGCAATATCAGCTCCTTCCCGAGGAGAAAAACTGCCAGGAACTCTGCCATGCATGGCTTGTGCACTGGAGAGAGAATTTCTTTGGCTGACACAACACTTGATCGAGTGACAGCCTGTCCCTGTCTTTTCACAAGTCTGTGAAGACTGTGCGTGCCAGAAAGCCTTTCATTTTCCCCCGAAGAAGGCAAGATGCGCAGCTCAGTGATGCAATTCCTTGTTCTGTTTTCCTGCGGGTGCTAGAGCCAGCAGTGGTTTAACTCTGGGCTCCCTAACGCCAGTGACCACCACAGCAGTGCTCATCCAGCCGCTGGGAGTTGGCACTGGCTGCTAAACTGGAAGCCAGGATCACTCACCACTGCGTCTCGGTGCGGTGTTTGGGTGGGTGGAACACTGCACTTGCAAATCAAAAGGCCCCCGGCCCTGGAGCCTGCGTTTCACTCTCTTGGTGGGGCAATGCTGTGTTTGGGGCACTCCAAAGGCGGCCCACCAGATGGCTTGTCCCACTGGTGGCTGCTGCCTGCCTACGGGGGCCCTGCATCGTCCGTGGTGCCGTGCCAACACGATGGCAAAGCCACCAGCCCCAGCCGAGAAAGCTTTGGGTTTCCTTTGAAAGTTATCAACAACAACAGACACCAACCACAGGAGCAGCCAGGAATTCAGGCTTATGAGCTGTAAGGCCTCCCCACGCTCCTCCCCAGTGCAGACACAATGCAGCCCCCCACCCTTTTGCCGCATAAGTTGCCGGACATGGCTGAGCCCATGCCTGCAGGGAGCTCTCCCCACCTGCGTGTCTGCTGGCCAGCAGTCCTGCATCAGCTGGGGAACGTTCCCCGAACCCCTGCTTGCAGCTTTTGACTGACAGACTTTAGGCAAAGCTTGACCACTGTGCCCTCACACCCTCCCAGCCACATGGACAGCCCCCATCACCCTTTGGGGGTGAGCTCCAGCTCCCACAGGGGTTTCTCCTGGACATGGTACCTGCACTCAACACCTTTCTTTTTGGCAAAGGCTCCTGGGGGAGCGCACGCCTGCCAAACAGAATGAGTTGCAGAGATACAACCTATTTACAGCCCTTTCTGGCAACAGTTTGTTCAGAATTTGCTGATTATTCACCTGATCTTGATCCCTGGGCAGGACCTCCCTGGGCAGAGGGAGTGTCTCCATACTTCTTACCTACTGCAACCATCGTTTGGTGCAGAAGAACAGTGTCTCTTGTTCTACAACTCTTGCTTAAAAAACCTTTAGGAACTCTTCTGTAGGTGCCTCAGAGCAGAAATTGTGATATGTTTATGCTGGTTTGAAGTCCTCCAGCTTGCCAATGACACCAATTGTAACCATGGCAGGGGACTGGAACTGGAGAATCTCTAAGGTCCCTTCCAACTCAACCCATTCTATGATTCTAACCTGCATTTCTTGTTATTTCTCCAACGCTCACACTTTGTCACTGCTCACTTGGACCGACACGCTGCATCCTGATTTTGTGTCTCTCCTGCAGATGTGCCGGCATTTTTATGCTGAAGAAGCAAATCATCTTGCTGGTTTGTAAGTAAAGTGCACTGAATGTGCATGTATCCACATGCATGCACAGCAAAAATGCAATCACATTGCTTTCACAGAGAGGCTGCAACCCTGTTATGTGATCTACTGGAAATGGGAGAACTTTAACAAAAGTTAAAGAAATCTGGCTTTTGTTAGAAAATAGTAAAAATTGAGTGATCTCTAATAGAAGTTGTATTATGGCTTAAAACAGCAGTTAAAAGCATCTTGTTCTGTTAAAAAGCTTTGCCCTGAGATGAAAGAATCCTTCCATCTTTTGAAAGAAAAAAATAATGATAGTTGAGATGACACTTCATTTGATTTTTATTTTCTCTTAACTCACTGAAGAGTTGTAAGAGGAGGGAACACCCAGTTTTTGCTGGCTCTGCACCCTGGACAGGCAGGGTTGGCTGTGGGTTTCCACAGCTGTGAATGCCCAGCACCTGCCCCTGCAACACACACAGATCTTAGGGCTGTGCATCTCCAGCGCCACCCCCGCGCAGGCAGCCAGCATCTGCAGGAAAGTTTCAAAACTAAATGTTTGTGAGAGCCGTCCTAGAAAAGTTAATGAGCACGTGTGCCTGCAATAGAACGTTTAATTCCTTTGTATCTCCTTGGTTCCTTAGGGCAGTTGTTGGCTCCTTTGCTCTGTGAACACCAGCCATGCCATGTTCTACTCCCGACCAGCCCTCTTGGAAACGTGATTTTCTTCGTGCATGCAGCTGCTTTTCTTATTCTATTCTTCTCTCAGCAGTTGCCTCCTTAGTCCTCCCTGATAGTGTCCTGGTGGGGTTTTTTTAGGTTCCTGATCTTTTTGGGTTGGGATAGCTTCTATTCTTGTTTTGCACCACTTCTGTCCTCCCACCTCCATATTTGTGCTCTTTTGGGTCTTCTCCCAAGGCCCCTTGCTGGGTTCAGCAGGTGGCAGGTAGGTCATTCCAGTCCCCAAATGGAGCATGGGGGTAAGAGCTGCAGAGCTGTGTCCCCAGCACTTGACGCTCACCTCAGTGAGAAAATCAAAATGTAGGCACCTGAAATCAGGTGCCTGCTGCCACTGGGTTACGTAATCTCAATTGCTTGACCCTTACCTCCACAGGCACAATCTTCTCTTCTCTGGCCTTACCTGTCTTCTACACCAAATGCTCTTCCTAAACCTGCCCTTCATTTATGGCTTCTTCCACTGGCGTCCTCTTCAGCAGTGATGCCTCAGCACAGCTCTTCTCTGGTTGCCTTTCCCTGGCATCAGCAAACCTTTCCCATATGCTGACACTCACACCCGGGAGTTCTTCCCTGTTCACAGTACCACAAGGCTGGAAAAGACCTTTGAGATCATTGAGTCCAGCCTATGACCCAACACCTACACCCACTCGTCATCTAAACCATGGCACTAAGAGCCTCCTCTTCTCCAGGCTGAACAACCCCAGCTTCCTCAGTCGCTGCTCACAGGGCTTGTGCTCCAGCCCCCTCACCATCCTCATCACTCTCCTATCGTGTTGCTTCCACCAGCTTCATAATTTTCTTCAAACACTTCCAAAGGACACTCCGTTGCAGGAACTCTGTCATTGTTCATCTACCAAAGCATGAAATTAAAGATGAGCTTTGTGCCTTTAGGCTCGGCGCATTAACTGCTCACAGATACGTACACAGCTTCACAATACTTTTTAAAAATGATTATTAGTTGTGTTGTGGGATCCCTGGGGCAAAGACTTTGTTTTTTTTTTTTCCCCTGGGTGAATCCTACAGGAGACAACGGGGGCTTTGTGTTGAAGAAATCTTGTCCATGAAAACCAGAAATAAGAAGAGTGCTCCAGGTACTGACTTTGACTGGTGTGAGCAGTATGACCCGCTCAGGGTCATCAGTCCATGGCTGATCTCAAATGCCACGCGGTTTCCAGCATCAGGGCGCACGCCAAATGTAGAATGAGCCAAGGGTAGACATGAGCTGGTGCTGGTTTACTGGGTAAAATGGGAGAGATGCTGTTTCAAAGTTGTTGACCCCAGTGAGGTACAGCGCAAGCAAGGCAGGCCTTGAGAGGATGTTTGGACCAGATTTAAGGTGATGCTCCTCAGAAGAGAACAGAAAAATCCTGGAAAGGAAAGCCAGTTCATCTAAACTGTGCTAGGGTGAGAGCTTTGGAGAAGGTGGGCTGCCAAAGGAAGCACTCTGGATACCAAAAAACAGCTCCAGTTGAACTTTTAAATTTTATCCCCAAATTAAGTGATTCATTTCTAGTTTGAAAATGTAGAATCTGGTGAGGGTTTTTTTAACCTCTTCAAATCTCAGTCAGTTTCAAGCAGAAAGTTCTAAGAAAACAAAGAGACAAACAATCATCAATCAATTTAAAGTGAGGGTTGGTTCTTACTCTGAGGACAGTGGGGTCCTCAAGAGAGTTCTACCCCTCCCTGCACTGCCTGGGCAGCCATGGCCCATGGTCAGCACCCAGCCCAGATCCCCAGAACCACCTGCACGCCCCACACAGCAGCCACAGCAGGGACTTGCATCCCCAAGGTTACAGAGAGGGCTCTGCCATCACGCAGGCTGACTGCTAAAGCTGGGCTGGAGATTAGAAGTTCCCTCAAACTGAGACCTTCTGCAATTTCCTTTCCAAGGTGGCTGGTGAGAAGTTGTTGTTGATCTTGCTGCATGTCCCTCCCTCCCCACCTAATAAGCTAATGCTACATAAAGCAAATTTTTGTGTTGAAAATAACACATAAAAAGGCTGCAAGGTCCTTTATCAAGCTTTTCCCCAGTTCTCACCTTCTTAGCATCAACCTGTTCTTATTGTGCATGAAAATATTCTTCTAATCCTACTACCATTTTCCGCTGACTTTCACCCCCAGCTTTTCAGCTCTACAGTCACCACTTTCCAAAATAATTTTTAGAATGTGTACTTGAAAGTCTGACCTTTTAAAACCCTTCATCAGCAGCAGCACAAAACGTGAAAAAGCTTTTTCCTTTTTCTTTTTTACAAAACAATTTGTAAAACTGAATCAGGAACCACTTCCTGTCCTACCACGCTCTTCCTTCTGCTACCCCTAACTTGTCCTCTCCTCTCCCCCCCACAGTTTTCAGGTTGCACTCTCTACTCTGGAAAATTGTGGGTCATCTGACCTTCATCCACCTCTTGTGCTGAGCAACCTGAAATTTAAGCCATTGGAGACGGGATTTTATAACCTCAGCTTCTCAGACGGACTGCTGAAAAAATGGGGGCTCAGAATTTCATCCATTGAAACTACATTTGGAAAATCAAGAGCTATGGCCAAACCAGTGGCCGGCAGCCAGCTCCGAAATCGTGGTATTTTTGGAAAAGGCCAGTGGAAACAGGCAGATCACACTTCTCAGGGGTTTCATCTGGTCCTCCAAGGCTTCTGAATTGATCCAGAGGTTCTGGCCACATGTGTGAGCACGCAGTCACCCCTAGATTGCCACTGGCAGAAAGCTCCAGCAGAGACGTAACAACCGCGTCAGTAACTTCAGCAACTGGTTTGCAATATTTCAGTAGCAAGACCTGGCAACAAAAGGGATAAGTGACAAATTTGAGGAGTTTTACAGTACTAATGCTTGTTATTGCTTCTCACAAAATGTTACCAAGCTTACAATAATCTTTACATTTTCAGCAAAAATGTGAACAATATATTTGAATATATTAAAAAGAATTAAAAAAAACATTTCACAAAAACATTTCTTGCCATATGAAAGTCTTTCAGCAATAAATGCCCACACCGGTATTTAAACATTGTTAAAAGTATAATGATTTGTACTAATAAATTATGCAACAAGAGAGGTAAACAAAATAAAATTACAGTATAGCTCTCCACGTTCCTCCACTGAGCGTCCACAACTGTCGGAAGCTCCATTTTAGATGACTTAATTAAGAAACTGATATTTTCAGAGCAACAAAAATAAAAGCTTTTATTTGTTCATTTGAATATAAAACAGGCGTTATCACAGATGTACAAAGCGTACTGGTGGTTTAACATACAAGAAGGTTGCTGTCCTTTGCACATAAAAATTTTTGTTTGAAACTGTGATTGGCTGAGTTACATGAATTTCTCTAACCAGTCACCACACTCTATGAAATAACGCTGCTAACATTCAACTGATAAAAGGGACAGTCTTCCCTTGGGTAAAGTGTCAAGCAGGATTAAATATATATAATAAACAAGCACCATGAGGAATCTGCTCCTGTTTGATTAGTTTTGTGTTTAAATGTTCATTGTGTACCCTCTTTTTTGTGCATGTGCATCAAGTTGATTACATGGTTTTGTCTGACTCCAAAAGCACAAGGTCACAAGACAAACATTTTATACATTCTCATGAATGGTTTATCTACAGTACAGTTTCTAATACAGAACAATCCTTCTTTATTGCTCAGTCTGATGGTGCTTAAATGTTTCCTTCCTTTAGCTTGCACAACAAAACCAGAAACTCAGTTTATCACTTCTCTTAACTCAGGATTTAACAACCACGGATGACAGGTTGCAGAAGAGAGCTGTTATTAACTGCGCTTCACAACTGCATTGCAGTTCTTTTATTCTCTACAAATGCAAAGTTGACTTCGTGAAGGTTAAAGTGATGCTTTGAACGACAGCGAAATTTGTTTTGCAGTACCGAGATCAGCGATAGCAGGACTTCACAAGTTAGTTCACACACTGCAATTATGTCTGTAATCAATCAACATCTTGTCTGAAACCTTACAACAACTCGCCATTAAGAACAGATTTTTTATTCTTTTTAGGGAGCAGAAAATGAATTTGACAAAATATAGGATTGGTCTGCAGAGCAGGAACAGGGCTATTCACAGGACGGTGAAGGTGGAGAGGATGATCTGAAAGAAAACGCGTCTGACATGGCAAGATGCTCTGAACTGTACATGCAGACTAAAACGTCCCTCCCTTGTAAAACGATTTCAAACACCCAGCATCGAGACTCCCTTATACGTGATATAAACATGATTACATTTGTCCTGCAACAATCTTAGTCATGCATATCCGGTAATGAGAGCCAGCACATGAACGTCATTTGGGACAAATAAGAAAAGCATTCTTGGACTGCAGCTGGTAAATCCCACTCTCGATCACAAACAGGTCAACTCAGTTACAACCACATGAAGGAAGGGAAAGGTTCTAAAAAAGGGGGCGCGGGGTGCAGGGAAGACAACAGAACAGGGGAATCAAACCTCTCTTTTATCCAAAGGTAGTAAAATGAAGGCAGCTGTGATGCATGTTTGCCTACTCTTCTCCCGTGGTGGCCTCAGATCCAAGACCACGGGAATCCTCCACTCTTTGTACAGGCGGATTGGTTCCTCTGATGTTTTAATGCGTTTGGGGACCAGTTAGCAGATGCACAATTCGTGCCGATCGGTTGTAGTGACTGCACGCTCCTCTCTGTTAAGGAATAAATTAAAGACCATCGAAACAATTGTTTCCTGTAAATGTAAACTGGATGCATTGGCCACCGAGCTACGTGTCCTAGCTGAGAGGCAAACTGACAACTCTGTGCAAATAACCCCAAAACTTTTCCTTATAGCAATAAAAACACCAACTAAAACAATGAAAAAAAATTGTGCAACAAAGTTCTGCAGCTAGACAACAGTGCTATTCCTCAACCTGCCTTTTCTAAGTCTACCAAGTGTATGCACATGCCAGCACGAATATTTATTGTTGCCTCCATGGCAAAGAAAAGAAAATTATTGTAGTGCATTTTTTAGTCTTAAATTCATTCACTGCCTTAAAGGCAGCAATAATTCCACTTGCTGGTATCTAGAGGACTCTTTTCGACAGGGATACTTAGCAATCCAGGATTGCCTTTTTTTTTTTTTTTCCAAAAATTTGTGAGTAACATTTGATTATCTACAGTGGGAGACACCATGCAAGTGACAAGTACTGCATTTTAAACTTTAAAATCTTTTGTCATTAGTGAATTTATATTTCATATATATATATTTGATGTGATACTATCCACTCAAGATAATACAACACTTTGTTTTTATATTAGCAAACATTTCAAGAGTTTAATATTCTTGAATGTTTTTTTCTCTTTTATACTTCTAAAGAGATCAAAATAAATTAAACGTTTTGTACATAATTACAGAAGAAGTAGTTAACTTATTTTATCTTTTTAGTTTAGTACAAAGATATTTGCAAGTTCATTGCCGAAATACACCTTATTTATAAATTTCTTCCATTCTAACGCTAACAGCAAAGGCTCTTTGGCCTTTGGGCTTTCAGCATCTGACAGAAAGCTGCAAGATTTCTAATTGAAAGGTGCTACTTTGGGTATTTTCCTCGTACCACTACATAGTTTCCTAAGATGTGGGATCTAAAATGGCTTAAGTTAGTAATGGATCTGTATTTATCAGGTTTTTTTATGAGTTATTAAAACAAATGAAGAAAACAATTATTTGTATTAGTATGCAAATTGTTTTAAAAGAATCCATTTGGAGGGCAGAACAAAAAAAAAATCTACTTCAGCTCAGTTAATGTAAAATACAAAGCCACATTGACTCAGAAAGCAGTATTGTCCAATAAGCAAAAAAAAAAGTTTAAAATGGGCTTTTCCAACACACGTAAGGGCCTTACCCCATAGTCCTTCTTCTCTAAAATTTAGTGGTAAAAGAAAACTTTTCGCATTTTATTTCCTGCCAATCATGACTGCTTTGAAAAGTCGCAATAGAAACAGTTCCATTCTGAGTGTCAGCATCTTATCTGCACGCTTTTTTAGTGGACACCAAAAAATTTTATACATCTATAGTAAAGTCCATGGAAGCTTTAAGGTACGAGACTACATGTTGTAGGCCACATAGATGGGATCTAGCTGGTCTGCCAAAAATCCATCTCGTAGGTGCATACGTTGTTTCTCTCCACGGGAGTTGATAGGAATTACACCAATGTCCACAACCACCACCACCCCTACAATCAGATAGTGTTCCTCCAGGACCACGTTGGTGACCAAAGGAACCAGGTCCAAAGCTTCTTGCTCTGATCCATCCAGCTCAACTACAACGACCAGTAAATTTGTCCAGGTAAACACCGCACTGGAATGAAAGAAGAAATAATGTTAGTGGTCAGATTTCTTTACCTGTTTAGTTTTTACCCTTTTCATTCCACCTTGGTTACCTGCAGCGTCTTCGGTTTTTTAAGAGCAGCCCAGAAGAGTGAAAGGGGTTAAAAGAGGAGGCTCAAAAGGAACAACAGGAACACAGTCTGAGCTTAAAGATCTTTGGGACAAACTCTACCTAGCGAAGGGGTCTAGAGCCCTGGGAGCGTTTACATGGCATCGCATACACAGCATAGATGTCCCTGGGTGGTCAAGGATGGGGCTACCTCCCTCACACAGCACTAGACCAACATGGCTAAGGGCCTTCTGGACTGGGCTGGCTCCTGTCCAGGCAGGTCAGAGCACAACACAAAAGAGCTGCAATTCTTCTGGACCGATTGGTTTATACAGAAATAAGAAGTGTCTCCATCCAGTTTATTTTGGGTTTGCTTCATTTCTGTTGGTTTTACGTGGACAAGAGATTTTACATTCCTTGTTAACAGGTGGGATGGCCAAAGGAACATCACTATCACCAGCATCTCCTCTTTACTAAAAGAACTTTGCAAGACCTGAAAATTTTAGTTAAGCCCTTGAGCTGAAGCAGCTGAATTTGCTTTCTGCTACTGTGCATTTTTTCTGGCTAAGTATAATGCATTTATGCTTCCAAACACAGAGACTGGGAAGGTACGGAAGTCTGGTGTCTGCGTCCATCCAACTCCCTCCCCACATCCCGAATGTCTCCAACGCCTCTCAGGTCTCACAGGAGGTCAGCTGGACCGAGGCTCCACCAAGAGCAATCTCTTTCTTCCTTGCAGGTGTCTGAGTCTAACTTACTCCACAGCGTGAGTAATAACATCGCACCCAAGTGGCTCGTACATCGGGCCCTGTACTTTACCCTCCTTTATCGCATAAAAGCAGGGGATGGTTTCTCAGAAGTGTCTCAAGCGTAAGCACCTGAACGTCAGGGCATGTCATGTACACATGCCAACTTCAAAGGCAGCTGCTTACCCCGAAGCCAGTGCTTGACTGAGACAGAAGTGCACTGTTTTAGTTCACCAAGACAATTCTGAAAACCCCTGCACTTTGGGATCATACGTTACTTTGCTCAAAAGCAGCTATGAAAACGTCGCTCTACGCTGATGCTTTACGGAATGGATTGTAGGCGAAAAGTACTATCAAAAAAACTTCATTCTCACATCCTGCCAAAGTAGCTTTTTACAAATTCTTATGTGCTTATTGATCTGGAAAACCGATGGGCAGCCAAAGCAAGGCCGTGCAGGCTCCTTTGGACTCAGCACTGTTACGAAATGAATTTTTATTTGTAACTACGTCTTCACAGCCATTCTAGTAAGTTTTGATTAATGCTGAATATTAACAAAGAGTATCAGCCTGCACAGGTGACCATCACCAGAGAAGTCCTAGAATTTTTATGGACTGCTCTATATGCGTCTAAACTAGTATTACATATATTTTAACAAAACCCCCTTAGATTAGCACATGAAACCACGCCTTAAACCTACTGCTAGCTTGTCACTTGGGAACCCAAATTACTGGCAAGATTCAGGAGGCAGGTCCCTAAAACAGAGCTTAGCAGAACTTAGTTTGAGTTCAGAAGAATGATTCCCAAAACCTTCATACAGCTTCTTTGAAGTCCTAGAGCCACTGACACTCTTAAGTGGGTTTCAATTTAATTTAAAACTCATTTCATATGTCATGATTCTAAATCACTGGTGACCACTGTAAGTGAAAAGAAATATCGGCCTTTCTGTTCTCACCGGTTGAGATGAAGATCTATTGGCTGGCACGTATCATTTGTGAATACAGTAACTTTCTAGCTCTGATGAATAAAAAAACCTCAATAAACAAAAAAATAGGGACCCGGGAAGGCTGCACACGCTCAAGAAATTCTGGAACCACATCCAACAGATGCAACACAGCCAAGGCAGGGTGCTGGGAACGGCCTCTCCTGCTGCTTCCAGCCCAGCAAGTGCTTAAGAAAAGCAAGGAAGTTGCTGAAACATCTCCAGAGGAAGAGGCCCACAATGCTTTTCTTCTCCAAATATCTTGGGTCATTTTACCTATCTGTCATTACATGGAGAGAGAAAACCACTTCTTAGCAAATTCCAGGAAGCTATGTTCTGTTCGTTGTTCAAGGGCCTAAAGCTCAAACGAGTCAGCAATGTGCTTTAATTAAAACACACACACACACATTATTTCTCAAGATATTTTGCAGTATTAAAAACACTTTCAAAAATGCCTATTATAGTTACACATCAAAATAAAACCAGATTGTGCCCGTTTTGCTTGTTACATATTGAGACACAACAGGTCCAGAGTCAGAGGTTCTTGATTTTGTGATATAATTTCTTGTAAGTGACCTTTTAGATCTGACCCTCAATGACAGAAGCCGCACAGTCGGACAGCATGCTAGTCAGCAAGTCTCCACTGTCCTCAATAGCGTTAAATGTTACAAAATGCGCATGTGTTTCTTGGAAGCTGTGGCTCCTTTTACAATCTATGGACTAGATGTATATTTTGGTTGCAATAGGTATTGGTGCAATCCAATCCTGACTAGGTTATTGTAACAGAAATAACAGTGGCCTCCAACAAGAGCAGTGGCTCATGCCCCCGTGCAAAGAAAGGCAGAGAAAAAGTATCATAAACAGAAAGATTTAACTGGCTATTATTTTGTCAAAGGGGGTTTCACAAAGACAGGAAGAGGATTTCTATGAGGAACTGATAGAGAAGTTAAGTGACAAAAGTCAAGGACAATCAGGACTAAGACTATGAATGAAAACTCCCCTGAGAGAGCTCTTGGACAGAGCACTGGTTCAGAAGAGGCTGAAGCTGTGGGCAAACGCTCCGAACTACTGCGTGTCCATCTTGTGGAGGGACCACGTCAGAGAAAGCTCTAACTTATCAGCAACCTCTCTTCTCTGAGGAAAATAACAATGCGGAAGACTTTCAATTTTGGACTTTGGGCAAAGGGTAGCAATAGTACAGCATGTTTTCTCAAATCTCATTCCTGTGTCTTGTACATTAAGGCCCAACTTCTGGGAAGAGTTAAGGCACGGAGAACTATTGGCTGGTACTTTCTGCCTTCTTGCAGAAATTCAGTGGCCTTTTTATTGGTTCTCCAAGCTTACTTACCCCAACTTTTCTTTACTTGCCACTGTCCCACTCAGAATTTCCATGATAATGGAAGAAAAACGCTCCTCAAAGTGCTCTCAGTGGTCTTGAAAATAACAATGTATTTTAGGCATTTTTGGCCACTGAAGCTCCTGACAACCATTTCTGCAGTGTGACACTTCTTTTGTGAGGCCATGAGCTCACACCTTAAGGACACACATACTCTGACAAACAGGTACAGCTGAACACATTGATTTACAAGCCTGTGGCCATCTCATAATAGAACTGTCCCTAAATAGCTTGATCTGAGAACTTTTCATCCACTGCTGACACTGATCTGACACAATTTCAAGGAGAATTTCACAGCTTCCTTAAAAAGTTCACACTGGTCTATGAGGACACAGCATCCACCAGCTTGTGTAACGGCTGGCTGGCACAAGACCATACCAGCAGTGATGATGACATGGGGGGAGGCAACAAGGCAAAACCTCGACAATCAAGCAATTAACTGCCTTCATTTTAACAGAGATTTAAGAAAATGCAAGGTCTTTTGACTAAAGAAACGAGTCTGGTTGCTGTGCTTCACTATTAAGTCTGCTGCTCCAGGCCACACCTTTGCAGCCAGGATTGAAAAGAAAAACGGAGAGTCACATCTTACACTTGCTAAATTGCTTTAGCTGTTGTGACAAGTTCATTTTGGTTGGAGGGAGAAGAGCTGAGGTTATATCAAAACAAAACAACTACTTGACTCTGTCTTCTGATGCAAGAATAATGAAAAGTAATTTGTTCTCCTGTTGGTCTCAAGAAATGATTACCTGCTGTGTGCATTTGATGATGTGATACATTGATGAAGACAACATCGTTATTAACTCATTGATTTACTGTTTCAATTTCCATTGTGACCTTGATTTGATCACTGCTTGATTTATTAACAAGCAATTCAAAAGTAACAATGTGTTCACTAGTAATTAAAGTTTATCAGTGTGTTCATTTATTTGAAACGTTTGCTTGCTTACTCCTTCTAATAACACTCCTAAAGCTTGAACTCTTACATGTTTGTTTTTCCTGATTAGAATATAAATTTCAAACTCCAACAAAGAGCTGCTGACCTACCTGAGAGCTGCTTGGCTCTCTCTAATTAAGGGTTTAATCCTTCATTCCTACTTAAAAACACATACAAAACAGAAACATATTGAGTGATCTTAGTGCAAACCGCTCCTTCCTGATTAATTCTGTTTGTGAAAAGTTTCATCCTAAGGATATATTTACAGCTGGGTTATAAATCCTGTGTCCATCCTGACAGGTCATTTCCTGGACCAATTTCAATAGCCAAGAAAAAACCCCAGACATTATAGATATTTCAGCTTTATATAAAGGCTCTGGTGTTACATAATCCTTACCATTCTGTGATGCTTTTGTGTGCTCTAATTACAGAGGTTTCAATATCGATCGGATGGTATCTCATCCCTCGTAACTCCATGGCTTCATCTAATGCACCCACAACATAAAGTGCATCATGACGTTCTGGTAGTAAAGGAAAAAAATATTAATGATTCCATTCTCCACTACATTGAATTACAAAAATGCTCCCATTAATAAACAAGTAAATGAAGTACAATATCTGTAAGTTATCCTCAAATTTCTGAATCCCCAAAGTGATTTCTGAACTAATGAGAGTTTTCCATTACTGAAGTGCAATGCAGAGCAGCAAACAGAAGAAAGGAAGGCAGAACAATATTCCCATTTGAAGAAAAGTGGAAGTCTTTCATGGTATAAATTCCTGTTTTTCTCCCAGGTGGATGCAGAAGAGACTTTTTTAAACAGACAACAGGCTCTTTGTTTCTCTCTCTTTTGAAAGAGAAAGGATGGATTTGACTCTGACAGTGTGCATGGTGTTCCTCCGGTAGCTTTGAGACGATCAGTGCTGATGCTCAAGGTGTGTTATAAACGTGTTTATCAATAAATTAGAAATAGTTGCTATGTGCCAGATAACAAAT
This sequence comes from Geococcyx californianus, assembly GCA_013389885.1. NCBI lineage: Eukaryota > Metazoa > Chordata > Aves > Cuculiformes > Neomorphidae > Geococcyx > Geococcyx californianus. The sequence continues at coordinate 15,272 of VWPV01031528.1, forward strand.
TGCTCATTCAGACAAATGGCAAGCTCTGAAGCGCAATGCTCTTAAAGTACAAATTTTTAATGACTAAAGAAATAAATGAGGCTGAAATGACACTTGTTAAGAGATATTAAGCTGATTATAAATGACTGCATGTTATCCATAAAGAAATAATATTTGCTAATAGACTTACAAGCACATAAGTGCCTCTTTTTACATTAATTTAGATAGTTGCATGGTGGGAATGTAATATCTACCAGTAATAATGGGCAGATAACTTTCTGCACCGGGAGCTAAAAGTGGGAGGAGAATGGAGACTTAGCAACCCATTGCTAGAATATTTAAGTCATTTGGATGCTTAAGTTGCACTGTCCTCAGAGAATCCTGAATTTGCTTGAGGCTGGACTATCATTATGAAATAAAAAAAAAGCCTGTGAAACCGAAAGCAAATCTCTTCAGGAAGATGCTAACGTAAGGACATGGGCAGCAGTCGTAATCCACGGTGATCACTGAAACGCTTTCAGACTGGGTGGATTCGCTCTTCGACTGAACAGCTGCTGTTTTAATTGCACCGGCACTGGGATCGCTGCTGGGGGTGCTCGCAGTGTTGCTAGAATCCATACTTTGCCAACAGCCTCAACGGCCGTCCCAGCCAGGCACCGCTCATGGCACGGTGCTCTGCACAAATCGCGGGAAAGCCAGGTTTCCCGAGCAGAGACTGTGTGTGCCTGGCAGTGCTGCTTTGCTTTTGGAGTACAGGAGGTCTGGAATGTCAGAAAACCAAATCACGAAACCCTGCATGTAAGCGACAGAAACCCAAACACCCACAGCTTCCGCTGCAGCCTGCTGCTTGCTTCACATGTCAGTAAGCATCCCCGTAGGATTAAAGACTGGGAAATCTGAGAATGGACAGCTTCTGTAAATGAGTTTGTAACCCGGGAATTACCAAAGGCGGCATTGTCACCCGAGGGACAGGGCTCAGTCTCACAACAAGGCTTTTTCTGTGGATACAACTGTGAGAGCAAATGTTGGCATTTTAAGCTGCATTTCATATTTTTCAAACTGAAGCACTTGGCACGGTGCTAAAGGGTCAGCGGTCGACTGTTTGAGCAGGGAAATCTCCTCCACTGTTTTATTTTCTGATTATTTTATCTAAGGCTTTTTTTCAGTTCTACGGGTTTCACAGATTGAACAAGTCAGGTAGCACAGGCCAAGAGATGCTGTGCAAGCCCGAAAATAATCCCAGTTATGTTCATAGACCTGGATGACAACGAACTTCTTACCTCCGTTTGCATCTGTGAGCTCTGTTCTTCTCAGGAACCCCAGATAGCCAGTTCGAGCCCAAATAGTCTGTGTGTCTCCAAAGCTGAGTCTTGAATTAAAATGATCTGACTGGAGAGATTCATCTCCATATATGGTAAAATAGCCACTGGCATTGTGAGTGCTGTGAACCCATATCTAAGTTAAAAGCAATTATACTGGTATTAATTAAAGTAGCTTTCCAGAATGAAGCATTATTGAAAACTCGTGATGCAAATATTGTTAGTCATAGCTAGATAAAACTACAATGCCTTCTAACACTGTACTTGACCCAGTTTTAGGCTCAGACTCCAATCCAGTCTCGCTGAAGCTGGAACACGGATCCAAGCCGTGCCTGGTGGACACCCGGGACCTTGGCGCCCTCTGGCCCCATGTTAGACAACGACCTGCGCAGCCTCCTGGAACGACTCAGCCGGCTCCGAGTCTGCTTGGTTATGGGAACGTTAAGCACAGGCTATAGGTCACAGTGCTCTTTCCATAGTCTGCTCCTGGTTCACTGTATTCCCTCCAGCAGAGTATCCCCCATGAACACCAGACAGACCGACTACTCTAAAGGGTGAGGCCAAGGACCTTCACCTATGGAGAAGGATTAATTTCATCTAACCCAAAGCATCATGGAAATTTTTATGATTTCATACTAATGAAATCTTACAGATGAATCTCACAAATTAGACAGTAGGTTTTAATTATGACTAAGCAAATTCTTCATTTTGTTAATTAGAATTTTAATGGCCCATTGAAATCTTTTTTCTCTCTAGAAACATAAAATAAATTGGAAAAACATATAGCCTTGCTCAACTCAGTACTTCAGTGCATTGAAGCACAATGATTGCAAAGAGAATTGCACTAGAAAAACCATCCAGCTGAAATTAGCCTAATCAATAAACTTATTTTTTCATGAAAGTTTCCATCAGAATTAGTGAAGCACTAGGCAGAAAACAGTTAGAAAAAGCAGATTTTTTTTCCATTTTTTAACAAACTTCATCCATTATTAGTATTTGTTATGTTACTAGCAGTTTTAATAATGATATAAATATCATGTTACACACTGTATATACTATACGTTCAGAATTCACTATTTTCTTAACCAGACATTTGATAAGATGTGTCATAGGAAACCACTGGTACACACGATAGCTTTACCTGTGCAATTTAGTTCAGAGTGTACAAAGGTTAAGTTTTCATGACTCACCTCACCAAGATGAGAATCTCCTAAGGGTCCCTTTGTTTCTGGATTAGCAATAATGATACGTACTCCTGGGAGGATCTAGTGAAAGAAAATACAAGGCGGAGTAAGAAAGTAGATACCGGCTTATACAATCATATCTGACTCTTTGACCCAAAAAACCTTCATTAGAAACTAGAAGAAATTCTTAAAAAGTTAAACTAGGCTTAACATAAAAACAGTCCACAGATGTAATAAATTTTGAGATATCTGGGAAATGCCACAAAACCTCTTCTCTTTGTGAAAGCTGTTCCACCATTAAAAACTCCTCAGAAATCAAATGTTCACGTACAATACAGAAACCCTACCAAAGGGCACAAGTCTCTCTGAGAGAACATACGGTAATACAAAAACCCCAAGAGCCACGTGGAACTTTGGCCTGAAAGCAAAAGAAAGGCAGAGGCACCACGCAGCATCCCCGGAATGAGACCCTGCCGAAGACTTCATGTCACGGACTTTCAGCCACACCAGAGGCAGACGTTACACCCTGAAACAGAGAGGGGAGCGTCCTCTGACCATGGCTGTTTGCAGAGCTGCGGTTCAACAGCTTTAGGTGAACACGCGCAGCACCGAGGGCAGCCCGCGAGCAGGGAGCACCTGAGCGCAGCAGTGGTGGCACCCACCCGCTCTGCCACAGGCAGAGCACGCCCGGCAACAGAGCTGAGAGCAGCCCTGCTGTCTCCATGTGCTGGTTCTGTGTCCTCACCCTGTCCCACAGCGATGCCACCCACCAGGAACGGTCCCTCTGCCGGTGATCGGCAGCCTTTGAGTACAGCACCGGTACCCTCAGACCAGTTCTCAGTGCACGTGAGGCTTCATCGACAACACCGCCTTCACTAGTGGCACACCTGTTGGTTGTTTCAAGAGTGAGATGCAGAGGACAGAACGCCTCTCTGCATAAAAGAAGGAAACTTTGTTTGCATGAAAGAGGGAGGTACAGCTTCTGAGAGAAAAGTAACGCATCGGTTATGGCTGTCGTGCTGTAACCTCAACAGCAAAGAAATGTCTTCAGTCTGCACACCTGACACAGCCTTCCTCAATGCTGCACTCACACAAACATGAACAGAAATGGACTTGACTGAAAATATTTACCATAAAAGATATGTTTAAACCTTCTTCCAACACTTACTTTTCCTGACTCCATGAGAGGCAAACTATGTGGAGATCCTCTTTCGACTAAACGAACTCTGTAAAATTAATGTAAAAATGACATACATAACACACGGATGAGTTTATTTGCTTTTCATTAACATTTATTTCTAAAAGGAATGGTTCATGGTCACAGAGATTAATGTTATTTTTGGAATAGAGTAAACTTATATCCTGTAGAGCATAATCCAGCCCAATGTTTAATCTTAGTTAAGACCGACAGCTGGGAAAGTAATGAAAAAAAGATGTGAACATTTTCTTAAATATTAAATTCTTAAAATGTAGTTGGTGCTTTTTATTTGTTTTTGATAGACTTTTGTAAATGGAATTCCATGCACAAATTTATTCACAACAAGAGGGATCTAAAATATTGATTTCCCACAAGAACATCATAAATGCCAGGGCACAGACATAAAGGCATGTGAGCAGAGTAAGCAACCACATTCCATGAGTAGCTAACAGTTAAAATCAAAGTCATCACAATATCTCTTAACCTGGCCTCAGCCTGAAATCTGCATTTGCAATCTTTTAACTATTTTCAATGCACAGAGGTCGATAAACATTTTAATAACCATTATTTAATGAAAAATGTTATGATTGCTGAGGTCAGATCCTTTCTCTGAGCATGGCTTTCCGGTACTTCCTCTTCTGTTCTTGGATAACTCATTTTCCCACTGAATGAACAGAAATTGCAGAAATTGCAGAAATTGTAAAAGGTAAAGTTGAAACCTCAGTAGAGAGGACACAGCGAGCGGCAGACGGATGGAGAACTGGATCTGGTTGAAGTGATCATCAACCTGCAGTGTTGATGACTGCAGAGGAGCAGTCAGGACAGATCTTGTCTGCATTGCTTTGAGGTCTTTTTTACAGACGGAGCACTGCAGTGCTCAGTTCGGGAAACGAGGGATGAAGCAGAGGGACCTCAGCTAGAGGTCCCTTTGGAGAAGAACAAAGAACAAAGCTTTGGTGAGTTCAGCCTCTAAACATAAAGGAGGTGGAAAAAGACTATTTTTCTTTTACTGCTTCTTTGCTCTAAAAGTTTTCCATAAAAGCTGGGACTGTTGAGGTCAAGGCAGGAATAGCGAATAGCGTTTTATCTGCAGTTCTGGGAAGTCTCCCAACCTTGATGGACGGGGCAGGGCTGAGCCCTGAGGCACTGCACACCAGTTCCTGCACTGACAGCGTGAGAAACAACCCAAACACCCAGCAATTTCAGACTGATTTTCCAAGTCATTTTGAGATGAAAAGGATGCAAAGCACCCTGCAAAGGGCACTGCCTGAAGCAGGCACAGCTAGAAGCTACAGCCTGATCTGCTCGCCTGCAAGATGTGTAACAGGAACCACCTTCCAATGCTTGCTACAAAACTCCCAGACAGAGCCTGTTGCTCTAATCACCATGTCATGTTTTACACCTTAAACCTCTGTGGTGTTACAGGCACACACACACGCCTGCGTTTACTACACCACTTTCTGTTGAGCTTCCCACCAGCTGAAAGGCAGCAGGGCCACCACTGGTTTCACAGCAAAAGCAGTGAAGCAACTGTTCCCTCAGGGACACAGATACGCGACAGGAGAAACCCAGGCACAGGACCTCCACCGTAAGGTGTACACGCAAGGCTAAATCCACGCTTCTCTACAACGGGTATGGCTACATAAGACACACTTGTGTTGCTGTTCAAATGGTATGCGGAATCATAGGCATTTAGGAGTACATAGCAAAAGCTTTAAAAATAACTGTTAATAATGCCTATATTTCTGCCTTTTCATATATTTCTCTTCTGTAAAATCCATATTTGTGTAGAAATACGAAAATGCCTTTAACTGAGCTCTTCAAAAAACCTGATACCTCCAGTCTTCAGATATCTGCAAACAGACAGCTGTTCTTAGAACCAGTCATCCCATCAATCTCCTTTAACAGACAGTTATGTAATTTATTACTTATCAACATTTGTCAAATACATTTTTCTTAAAAAAGAGCCAATTGGAAAGATTTCAGCCACATGCAGTGGTTGAAACATGGTGTAACGAAGTTCAGGAAATACCTTATTTGAATTAAGATTGGCTTAAAAAGAATTTGATTTGGATGACAGTAGCAATAAGCCTCCAGGGCAGGAAGAGAGCGTGTCAGAGCTGTCCAGCTGCCCAGAGATTCAGTTGGCTTTGCTCCTTGCCTATTATTAAGACATGCCTCAGTGAAGTGTTGCTGAACTCCAGATCAAGCAGAAATCACATATAATAAAGCCATACATTCAATAGTCAATGAAATAACTACTGGAGACAAATCAACATTCATAAACCAGACCATCTCTTTCCTTTTTGCTTTCAGCATCTGTGCCTCTCCCATCATTCTTATTATCACTAGCACAGTCTAGTCCCCTTCTCCACCTATTGCTTTTAACCTCGTCTGATTTTTTAGCACATGATGATCCAGAAGGTGCAACTTCTCAGTTTCCAGTTCTGTTAAACCTCTCCCACACTGTGCTTTCCACACATCCCTACACAGTTGGCAGCCAGCGCTCTAAACATAGAAATGGCATTTCCTAGAGGTTTTCTGCGAGGGCCCTGTTAGCACTCAGAACTTGGACTCTGTTTTCAGAAGTTTCTGTTAAGCTCACAGTCCCTTTGGGAACACGCTGTTAAACCTCTAACATCTCTGAAATAATAAAAGACATTTTGCCACAAAGAAATTTCAAAAAAAATAGGAAGCAAACCTCCAGATTCTGAAGTTACCAACTCCTATGTGCGTGCTTAATTGTGAGTGCATAACAGTCTTACTAACTCTCCTGGGACTGGTACTGTGCATAAACCATGGACATTAGGCAATAATTTATAAAATTAGTTTTATTGTGTCTCAGCAGAAAATAATTCAATTGTTCCCACTCTTCCCCAAGAGATTTCCATTTTTCCACTGACAAACACAGACACCACACATGACTGAAACCTTTGCTTTCCCTCTTGACTGAGCAGCACAATTATCAAGGCTCGTCTGGCAGGTAAGGTAAAAAACCAAGAGCACAGAGGCCATCAGACCCTCTGTGAGTCCAGAGAAGGCAACAAAGATGATCCGAAGGCTGGAGTACCTCCTCTGAGCACAGACTGAGAGAGCTGGGGTTTTTCAGCCTGGAGAAGAGAAGGCTGTTTGGGGGATCTTACAGGAGCTGAAAGGGAGCTACAGGAAAGCTGGGGAGTGGGGATTTATCAGCGAGTGCAGGGACAGGACAAGGCGTAACAGTTTTAAGCTGAAAGACGGGAGATTCGGATTAGCTATTAGGAAGAAATGTTTTACCACAAGAGTGCTGAGACACTGGCACAGGCTGCCCAGGTGGATATCGCATCCCTGGAGGTGTTCAAGGCCCAGCTGGATGGGGCTTTTAGCAACCTAGAGGAAGGTGTCCCTGCCCATGGCAGGGGCGTCGGAACCAGATGATCTTTGAGGCTCCTTCCAACCCAAACCATTCAATAATTCTAAAAGCAGTGTTTCTGAATAAGCCAGGTGATGCTAGCAAAGACCCCCGGCTCCTTACCGCCTTCTTAGGACAATGTTAGTAAACCTTCTCCAAATTCCACAAGCAATCATCGTGTGCTCTCAGCCGGCAGAGGTCTAGGAAAGCACAAGTCCTGTTTCTCTGCAGTCCTCCAGCTGCTCTTTGTTGGGAGGGAAATCACTCTCTTACAAAGTGAATGCAGAGCCTTCCTGCTGCTTTCTGCTGCCTTCAAGTCCTCCTGGGAAGGGCAGCAGAGAACATGGCAGCAGAGGAAGCCTGGGCAAAGAGCCTGGAAACCAGGAGGATGGGAGAAAAACGCTGCCCTTGGGTGTGAAAGCTACTTTTGCACCTTCTGGCAGTTCGCAGCCAAGCTCAAAGGGAAAACATAAATGACTGACCCGATGCAGGGCGGACACGGGGTTTCAGAGTTTCTCTCCCACCAAAATCTATCACTGCAGGAGAGAAGCAGAAGTTTAAGGATCATTCCACTGTCAAAAAGCTACACGCAATGATGATACACTATGAATCTTTGGAATTTACATAGTACAAGACTGTATAGCTTCGAGAATTTTCTTCACTCGTTCCTAAGAATGAGTCTTTTTTCTTAAAAATATCTCTAACCAGGGCTGTACAGTTGAGAAAGCTGCCTGTGTTTCAAAGTCTGTCTGCTGGGGTTTCATAGGGAATGCAGCTACACAACCAGAACGCACTAAACTTCTTGTTACAATCGAATACCTTAGAGAGGTTCCACCTCCTCTACATCAAACATTTACTACAGAAAAGCAGGACTGAAATCTGACTTTGGAGTGAAACCCACCAAGCTATAACTAACTGGGCGCAGTGATCGCTGTGCAGCAAAGGGGACACTGAAATGCAGCAGCAATGTCCTTCTGCCCCCACTGTCTCACACAAACCCGCAAATTTTGCTTAAGCTGCTTTTTAAATCTGGTCTGTGCAGGGAGGAAGACTCTTCAGAACATATTCTGCAGCTTGCTAGTATTTCACACTCATCACAGAGTTTGTCAGCAGCGCTATTGGCTGTTGCTTTTGGGAACCTGCAGGAGCTGGAGCGTGCAGAGTGGTACTAACCAATGTTACGATGCCAAAACCAGGCAAACTTTCAAAGCTGGCTGTGCTGCTGCTCTGAGAAAGACTTTGGATTCTGTGATTCTAATAGAGATGGAAAGAAGCTATTAGGTCATCCAAGTCTTGCTCCCTGCCAAAAAAACGACTGTTCCCTGCAGTGCACTTTCGAGTGCTTTGTCTACTCCTGTTACAGTATTTCAAATGATGGGGCTCTTCCACTTCCCTTCACAGTTTATTTCTCAGCTTTTTACTGTGATGCTTGGCATGAACCATTCTTAGCTTCCTCGTGGTATTCCTAACTATCCTCTCCACATCCAATTCAAAGGAGCTTTTTCCATTGTCTCTTTTCTTTTTAACTATAAGTCAGCTAAAGAGTTTGCCTTTCACCCTTACAGCTGGCCAAACCCCACAATCTGAATTTGTTTTCTTTTCTTTATAGTCATTCCCACAAGCTGAGCCACGGTAACTGCCCCCCTATTCTTGCCAGTGTGCCAGTATCTTACATTGTTATCCAGGCTTGGGCACTGAAGCACTGCACCTTCCATTGTCTGCAGCTCTTATTCCCGTCTCTACCTTACCATGCTTAATTATTATTCTTCCTGTTTTGAGCAGTTTGTTCTCACACCGCATCATTTTGCAGTCATGCCAGCTTGAAAGTCCAGCTTTTGGGTTGTTAAATATTTTCAGTGTGCTATTTTGCACACTAATATATTTCAGTAGCTGTTCAGAATGCTGCAACTCTTGAAAGCCTTCAACGAAAATGCACAGAGGAAACCAGACAGGATGTGATGCAAGTATAACAATATATATTGAAACTACAGTGTATATATAGAAAATATAAATATATGCCTTCTAAGTCCCCTCCTTGTTCACAGTTTTCCTGTGGCAGAAAGAAACAGTCAACAGTTTCATTCTACGTTTCCCTACTGATTGCCATCCTACAACAGAAGCTGAGCTTGTGGGGAAAAAAAGTGGATATTTTCCTATCCTTCGAGGAATCGATGTTTTGAAAATGTTTGTGTACTAAATTGGAAAAAAAGAGTGAAACATGGAAGGAAGCTGTAAACTGAACTTGAAAAAAGAATGCTGCAGGTCAGAAAAAGAGGTTATTTATATTTAGAGTTTCAGTTTTTTTGTTTTGTTTTGAAATTTACATTAACTCTCCAAATGGAAAAATGCTTTAACTACCATCAGCACAAAGCCAATAGTTAGAGCGTTTGGACCACTTGGAGAATTAAATCTTTACCCTTAAGCTTAAAAAGATCTGTCAAACGTGACTCTTCTGAATCCAACAAAATGGTCTTTTCTGGTGAAAATTCATTAGAAATTTTAACCAAATCTAATTGTAAGGTATTAAACACCAGTGAGCACAAGGGCTTTGGGGTAGCTACATCCACTGCACTGTGATTTCCCATTTATGGCTCAAATGGTCAGGAACTATTGCCATTGTCAAAACTTTTCAGATAAATATCACTGTCTAATGTTGAGATGGTGCCTGAGGAAGACTGATGGTGGGAAACGGCTGACGTAGGCTGTTCTAATTTTCTGTAGTTAGAGGAAAGATGGGCACGGTAGGCAAAAGTGGGATCCTGGACTGAGGTGAGGGCTTTTTGACACTCAAGACTTTCAGTGATTATTCTCTTCACTCAAATAAAATATTTCTACATAAACTATTCCAGAATTTACAAGTCAACAAGCGAATTTTACCAAAAAATGGAAATAGGTATCAAAGAACATAAGCTCTGCCTTCCAAAACGACAGACCCAGTTCAAAGAGTCAGATCAGAAAAGGAGGAAACCGGCACAGCTGAACAGTTGCGCTGAAGGGAAAATAATAGATAATGAAGAAGAGTTTGCCTGCATCATCCTGTTTTCCTCAAAGCAGTTTTCATCCCATCACACGATAAATTCAGATAATGGATAAAGACAATTGAGACTGAAATAGGGAGGGTTTGGATTGAGGCAAACTTTAGCCAGCAAAATGAACAACCATTAAATCTTCTATATGTCTAGGACATATTTTAATCTTACAATTAAACTGCGATCAACAAGTTCAGTTAAAGAATTAGCACTAAATTACTTCCTGTAATGTAAAAGACTTATTCACTATAAACCTAAATTACACTTTATGTCCCAAACTCCCTAAGGTCAAAAGCAAACAGCTTCCAATCCTTCAGATGGCTGAACAAAGAAGGAGAACAGGCTACGCACGGAATTGAGACAGTTCAGACAGCTGCGAAGGGACTGAAATGAGGCAGCAACTCAGGTCCAGGAAGGGAATATTTAAAGCTTCAGAAACCAAAAAAATAGCAAAAATCACACTATGGGAATATGTACAAAAACCAAGCCACGTTTACACCTGTTTTCAAAGTTGGAGCACTTTAGAATTTTCAACTTTCATTATACAGGAACTACATCAAATTTGTTTAAATTAACTCTGCACATCAGCCCTATGAGGAGCGACTGAGGGAGCTGGGGTTGTTCAGCCTGGAGAAGAGGAGGCTCAGGGGAGACCTCATTGCCCTCTACAACTGCCTGAAGGGAGGCTGTAGTGAGGCAGGAGTGGGGCTCTGCTCTCAGGTGACCGGTGACAGGACAAGAGGACACGGTCTCAAGCTTCGCCAGGGGAGGTTTAGGCTTGACATTAGGAAGAAGTTCNAACTTGGTCTCCCTCCTAAGCCTCCCTCAGGCACAGCAACACTTTTCTCTGTGCTCCAGGTTCTCATGTGCAAAACCAGGCATAATGTTGCAGCCATTATCTTTTTATTTAGATTACAAACCTCCCAGGACACGTTGTTTACTAATTGTGTTTACAGCACTTTTCACAATCACAATGTGATATGATGATTCTGGTTAATGCAATATGCTTTTTTTATTTTTAATCCTTTATCTTCCATGTTCTAATTGAGAAAAAGACTCCACACAGAGGGAAAACTTTCATTATAAGAGATGTGGGATTTGAAAACTTTTTCACATAATTGAATTACCCTATTTGTCATTAACAAATGATGGAAATAATTTTAGTTTCCCTGATTTAATATTAATACTTTACATTCTCAGAATGTTTTCAAAAGTAAAATTTCTGAATTCAAGTCATTCTCTTTCCCTGGCTCCTTATTTTGCTACAAGCTTCAAAATTCACACCATCAGCTGACTCATGGAGTAGACATGCTGCGTTTTTGGGGAAGAACATGCAGAAAGTTCCACCTCCTTAACAACCACCAGGGACATTTGCTGTGCATGGAAAATTTCAACACATGGAGCTAATTTTTTAAGTTGAATTACAGCTGCAGATCACCTCTCTGAAGAAAAGGGCAGCGGTACAATGAGCAGCAGTGCACTGTAGCCCTGAAGGCACTGAAAAGTGATCTTCCTCTTCACAGGAGGTTTCCTGGGAACCCATGCTGGGCTTCACAAGACTCTGCATGTAAGTAATCTCCCCCTCTGCAGCAGACATTTCCAGTATGTGTAATATTTAATAAAGATACGTAAGGCTTGAAGCAACTTATTAAGAGTTATCGAAAAGAGCTATTTAGGTGGATCACAGTAAAGGTTGGAAAAGACCTTTGAGATCATCGAGTCCAACCTATGACCTGTACCTACTCCATGGCACTAAGAGCCTCATCCAATCTCTCCTTAAACACCTTCAGGGATGGTGACTCCACCGGGCAGCGCATTCCAATGGCCAATCACCCTTTCAGTGAAGAACTTCTTCCTAACGTCAAGCCTAAACCTCCCCTGATATTACATCTCTGACAATGTTACTAAGGGTTCCTTATATAAAAATAGGATGTTTTCACTGTTTTTCAGAGCTCTGCTTCCACATCCTAACCACTTAATATTCTCACAGCCAGAGTCTCCACTGACAGGAGCCAAACGAGGCACGTAATGCCGGAATGTGTCCAAAAGGTGACAGAGATCATTTCGCAGGGGTAACCACCAGCGTAGCACCTTCCACTGAATTATCTGTCACAAAAACCTGTCAAGCATGTGGGACAGCAAAGGCTCTGTCCTCCCACAAAGGCTGGCAAGAGAAAAGGGGAAAGGAAAGAGGGATGGAAAGCACCTAGGAAGCTCCATCTCCCACAGCACATCACAGTCCGCGGCCAGGTCTGCAGAAGCTACAAAGCCTCGCTCCAAATTTTATTCCTTCAGCATTTTTCCTTCCAAAGCAGACGGCTCTATTGTGAAAGGCACTCTGAGGTAGCAGTAGAGGAAAGTAGCACTACTTCTCCACTACTGAAACAGTAAACGTTCACTTTTGGCATTTTTAATCACTGTTCAGTGCTCCGGTAACACTATACACCAAAATGAGGGAAAAAAGCAAAATATGCTTCCAAATATACGCCTTCTCTAAAAATCAAATACATAACACATTTTATCTGTAAAGAAAACATAAGAATGAAAATCCCATTTTTGTAAGACACTCCTTTAACTCTGTGTTTAGACTCATGGCAAACTCTGGGAGAGAGAAAGAAAGAAGTACGGCTTGTAGGGAAAAAAGGGAAGGATTTTTAATAAACCTCTCTCAGAAGTGTGAGAGGCCAGTCTGCCTTATCAGTTCCAGCTTCTGTACGGAGGATGACTGGAAGAGAAGGACCGGCAACACTAAAGAATCTCAGCATACTTTGAAATGGGAAATACCTTTCTTTTTTTAATTATCATCAGACATTCTTTAGGAATAAAATTGTTGGTGTATTTCAATAAGCCGGACTATTAATGGGAAATTCAACACTGTTCGGTCCAAACCCCGCCGAAACAGAACGATTTTCCACCTAGCTCTTTCACTAATGTTTGAAGAATCACATGCAAACGGCACTTGCAAACAATTTCACAAATGTACAACTGCAGTGCACCTACTTTCCTGGAAAGCTATGGCTTTTGCTTTCCCTTTGCCTTTGTATTACTCGGTACACATGACAGCAGTCTTTTTCCCCTAAGCCTTCCAGGGAAACATAACTCGAATTTCTTGATTTGTAGTTAAAGCAGGCTAAACCACATCCTCTTTCAAAAACCACATTTAGAGCTGACTCTTATTGTCCCGTTCCACTATAATCATAATATTCTGATCCCTTGAAGATGACTTTATCAAGGAAGAAATAGACTTCTTTCAAGGGAAGAAGCCTTACTCCTAATCACTGACTGTTCAGTGCGCAGAGGTTGAACAAGAGGTTGTTCAGTGCGCAGAGGTTGTCCTCGATGCAGACAGAAACAACAAGGCAAGAGGGAACCTTTCTTCCGTGCTACTCAGAGCAGGACTCCTCTAAGTCAGAACCGAAAGCGTTGATATGATACTTATCAAACTGAATTAATTTTTCTTTATTGAAGTTTTGTTTCCCATAAATCAAAAAAAGTGCCAGCGGGATTTCTGGGATGGCAGCATTTGCACGGCACAAACACAACTCAGCGCTTCTAAAAGACCAAGGCTGTATCTTCTCCTGAGCAAAACCACAAAGAACAAGGAGAGTTTTGCCAGCACCGTGACAGACAGCTTAAACTCACTAATGAGATCCTGCAAGTTAATGGGAAAAATGCCCAAAATCTTTCTACAAAGATTCCACAAAATCAAACTGCATTGTAACTTACCATACTTAAAACTTTGAGGGACTTAGGTTTTATTTTAAAGACCTCAACCCCTCCTCTCACAACTGATTTACCTCTTCTACTGACTTCACGGGGCTGAATGGCGCTTCAGTTTTTCCATTAAAAACCTGTTTCTGTGATAACAGGAAGAAGTCCAAATAGCTAAAGCAAGAGACAATAAAAAATAAAGCAAAAAGAAAGAAAAAGCATGGGTAATGTGTGCAACTTGGAATTAGGCCCCCCCATATGAGAAGATCCTTGCAGATCAGGATGACCAGAATAGCACTGGCGCAGGTCGTGCTGGATGCAACTCAGTCCATGAAAGGCATTATTGAGTCTAAAACATCGGTGGCTTTCTGAGGCCGACAACTTGTCAGGTCTGCGTTTTGAACTGCTCACCAGGTACAGACCGATTCAAACCAAAAGATACTCTGAAAATTTTGCCTCCTCAAGGTAAAACATAGCTGCACTTCAAAGGGGGAAATGATGGATTTTAATTACCCCCTGGGACCCCACACAGAGCGAATAATCGAAGACCAGGACTGTCTGTAACCTGTGACTGGGCGCCGTGTGCTGTAATCCATTACAAGAGCTGGAAACAGCACTGCTCCTCAGCACATGAGCGAGCGCTCTCCAAATTTCTCTCTTGCTACTACTGGCAAATGGCTCTCAAGTATGATTAACCAATTAAAGTTTCACAAAAGGTAACTATTGTACCGTCATTCGCCATTAGCATGTCTCCTGCCGACACATCTCCCGCTCCAGCCTCTTTTCCCTACTACGTGACCATAAAATCGTTCTCCTCCGTGCGGCGACTGTGCTACAGAGTGCTGCTGCGGCTACAGCTTAGATAATAACCTAGCTAAGTAGTTCTTTTGTCTCGTAACCCTATAGTAAGAGTATTTTTCAAGGTAGATGGAGTAGAAGTGTCAGAATTAGAAAAAAAAGCTCCTGTGGCTTTGTTGCTTGGTCTTACACAAAACATTGCGTACACAACATGAAACCATCAGTAAAATACAGAGGAGAAGGATAAACAATTGACAGCCAGAATAAAAGGCTACTTTTCTTTTCCTGCATGAAGTCTAAAATGTTGAAATAAATTAAAATGAAGCCAAAAACTTCAATGATTCCTTTTGACAGAGCCTGCATTTGAGAGTGGGCTCAGCACACAAACAGTCTATAAAAATAAATCCTAAGTAACTGCTTTCACATATCTTTGAAACGCTACAAGTGTTTCCTCCTTTTCTTGGAAAATGAGATGCAGAATTTCCATCCTCCATAATCACCTTTGTCAAGGCGACAATGTCTGAACAAGTCTGATAGAACTTCAGAGATGTCTGAACACCCACAATTCCAAAATGAAAAATAAGATTTCGCACAACATACAAAGGACTTCCTAAGAAAAAAAGTCTGCTAATGGTGTAAGTATATAAAAGGTCACTTTCTTTAAAGGGAGGTACTAATTTGTATCGCTCCAAGATGCCAGTGAGCACAAGAGAAGACATGCCCAGCTCCACAAACTGCTTGTTTAATAAATAGAGAGTAACCAGGTTAAAATAATTGCTCTAATGATGGAGTGGGAATATTTCAAAATAAAAGAGTTTGTGTACCAAAAGCCACACACTGAAAGACAGACAGACTAAAAAATTAATAACTTGAACCCCAGGATACTGGCAATATCCTCCATCTGGATTTGTCTCCTTTGGTGTCAGCTGCCTGATCACGCATGTGACCGAGAAACTATCCAAAAGCTCATCATTACGTGTAGCTCACAAGGAAATCTAGTAAACACCCAAACGGTTTAATAAACTAAATCCTCCATTTTTCTAACCCTACTTAAAAATTACAGACTTAACTAGATGGAAATAAATACTTTAAACGATCATTTAATGCAACTATTATTTCACCAAAGGGAATACTAGAATTTAAAGAGAGCATCATAAAGGGCAAAGGATGCTTGGATATAAGAAATTAGATAGCATTAAATAAAACTGAGAATAGCGTTTACTAACACTGGCTGAAAGTCTTCATTCTTTCCCACTTTGGTACAAAGTGTGGATGTAATTCAATAATCAGTTTAAAGACAATTTGTAGTCAAAAGAAGGTGAAACTGCCCATATTACAAATGCACACAAAATGATATAAAACCCTTTGTCAATACGTATGGGATTACTGGCTCTCCCATTGAAGTCTAAGCTTTCACTCCAACAGAGCTCTTAAGTCATCGCCGCCTGCTGCTGCTTCCGGGGGCAGACACAGCATTGCAGCAGATTTGTTTCCTGTTACTTTGTCCCTGTTCAAATAAAGTCCAATATCAAAGTAGATCTTTCCTTGCCCCACTTAGGGCGCGACAGTGATTTTCATTACAGATAATGTTTTGCTACAGAGCAGAATATTTGGATGCAAGGGGATGTTCACCTCTACAGGATCTGCTAGAAGTTCAAACTTTAGGAGAAGACTGATGACCTCTCCCAGCCATCATCAGATGGATGCTTCAAGCTACCAACTACAACTTCTTGGGGATCCCCTCTATGTTATTTTAAATACAAAAGGTACAGAACCACATACAAAATTTTTCTATGTTAAAAATCTGAGCAAAAATTCAAAGCAGTCAAAATATTTCAATGTTTTTCAGGATGTTTTATTTCTTATTCATACTAGTTTAGTTTCAAATGTCAGGTAATTTTAAAATTCAAACTAGCAGGTTCAAACAGTAACCTTTTGAAAAGTTTTCAATAATTCTAAAAACCCCATATGTTTTATAATATTTGCAAATATATTGAAACTGGAAAATTCTGCCTGACCTCCTGAAGAACACTTAAAAATGTTTTTGCTCTGTCTATGTGAACGGATTTATTTTGGAATACATGACATGTACTCTCAGTTTGATGAAGTGGCTCGTTTTGAAAATAAATTATTTTTCTAACAAGAGTAGCCTGCTGTTACGGGTGAGGAGGCTGTGAAATTTTTATGCTAATATTAGGATGTATTTTTTTTTAAACATTTTAAATTTCATAAACACATGAACATATTATTTTAGAACATCCTTGGTAAAAGGGATGCTCGGGCTTTAAATTTACATCTTTACCTCTACAAAAACATCTAAGTGTTATAAAAGCCAACATCTTTCAAGTATATGGTGTTTTGCTATGATGAGAAAAGGGTTGGCTTCTCTCTTCTTTATCTTCCAAACACTCCTAGGCTTTTAGCATATTTAAATACCTTGAGCTTAACTACCTGAGAGGCTTTCTGAGGAGAACATGACTGGTCTAAAACGGCAATAGAGTGACCTGAAAACCAGCAGCTTAGACAACAGGACGAGAAAATTAATATGTAATATACTACTTTTTCTTTTTTCCAGGGGGGTAAAGTTGTTTTCCCAGAGGCAGCGGCAGAGAAATGCAGCCAACGACCCAGCAGCGCGCTCATGCCTGGAGTTGTGCTGCAGCTGCCCTCCCTGCAGATGCACGCAGGCACGCTTACATCGCCTGAGCTGCACGGTGAGTCGGCAGCTGGGACAAGCGTTAAGCCAGCTATTTTTCCCTTTTAGATTAGAGTTGACCTCTAAACCACGCTGCGCTGCGATGCAGGGGTGATCAGCCACACGGTGCTCACTCAGGAGTCTTCCCCTGGGGTGTTTCAAACAGCCCAGCTGGAACTTGCCTGTCTTCACTTACTCTTTCTTGGCCAACCTGATGATACTCTGATTTTTAGGAAATCAATGAGATGCCAAGTACAGCACCACTGATGTACTTACTGTCACAACAGCCGTACGCTCATGCGATTAGCCTGTTCCTCAGTTTCCAAAACAAGGTGTCCAATGCCATTAGGGTGCCTTGGACATCTCCTTAATGCTAGGAAACACCACACCAGCCCTATGGGAGACCTCGCTGGAGGAGCTGTAGCATCTAAAACTGCACTGGACACACACAGCTACACAATCAAGCCTCTTCCCAGCACCATAATGGATTCCAGACACTGACTGAGCAGTTGCACACCTTGGCGCAACCTTCCTGAATCTCCAGGTGAGCTCAGTCCCAGCCATTTCCCTCTGCTGGCAACCATGGCCAGAACTGCAGTGTCCCAGCAGCTGAACATAGCCTGGTGGCTCAAAGCCACACGGGGGCACACACAGAAAGGCGTTTGAGAGCCCCCAGCCCAACGTAAGCAGCAAATCATTCAAATCCTGTAAGAGCTGGAAGGAAACATCTAGTTTGGTCGACCAATCACCCCTACAATCCAAATTGCACAAAACAGAGGTATTTTGATCTAAACTCCTATCAAACAACGACATTTTCATAAGCTGTGAAGTACGCAAACGCACAGTTACGAGCCAAACAGTTGTAAGCAAATTGATTATTGATTTTTATAGATGTGAATAGGATTTGAATAACATCAAAGAAGTGAACTACAGCTGCTTCTTGCAACAATTAGAAAGTGTTATCATGCCAAGAACAAACCAAAACGTTCAGTCTTTCAAATTCTGGAAAATATCTTGCAAAACAGAAAATATGAAAACAAAGAAATCACATTAAGTGTACAGTGCAATTTTTTAATAGTGTTGAGGGACTGGCTGACCTGCAAAGACTCGGTGCTTTGTTACTCCATGGATTCACAGCTACGTACAGCAATCTTTCAGTTACTGTTAAGCAATAGTGACATTCAGTTCCACTAAAATGGTTAGAAACAGCGAGTGTGAAGAGACTAATGTCAAACAAAGTTGTTTTCTTCCCTAATTTATGACCCACGAATCTAATTCTAGATTCCACAAGATTGAGTAAATGAGGCACAGCTTTAATCCATCAAATTAAAATCTACATTACCACTATCTGAGAAGCCAACTCTAGAGATCATCCTTCATGTTCTGTAGAAACAGTCACTAAATATAAATTAATACACTGCAAAGTCTGATCTCAATAATGATGCCTACTTCTCAATGACATGCTAAGGCAGGGACATAGTATATCTGCGGTTTATGCAGCTTTTATGAACAGTAAATCTTCTTTCCTCTACATAAATATATACAAATTTATTTTTGTTTATAATTTTTATTAACTGTGAATGCTCTCTCTCTCTACTTCCCTTCCAGTGAAGGCTCTAAAAATTTCCTTCTCCTCTCAGAAAAAATAATTCCAACAAGGAATTAATCTACATTTGCTTTTTTCTTTCCCCTCTATAGCTACTACTTTATTTTTAATGATTCATTAGCTCTTTCTTCTGCACTTGAATTATGTTTACACATATTTGTCTACACTGTGTTCAACTTAACTTCAACCATGGGATTAGAGCAAACACCAAAGAAATCTCAGCGTATTAAAAAATAAACATCTGATTTCCAAAGTTAGTCAGGTAAGCTTCCTTCCTTACCAATACAGGAGGAAAGGTACCTTGAAGGTCAATTCTTCCCA
Organism: Geococcyx californianus; assembly: GCA_013389885.1. Classification (NCBI taxonomy): domain Eukaryota; kingdom Metazoa; phylum Chordata; class Aves; order Cuculiformes; family Neomorphidae; genus Geococcyx; species Geococcyx californianus. The sequence goes on from VWPV01031528.1 coordinate 34,503, forward strand.
TCCTTTCTCTAGCATAAGCACGTCTGTGCCTGCACAGTATCACAGCTGCTGGGCCAGGAAAACCAGGTTTTCCATGGCTGGGTTATGCAGACATAGCATCCCAAAGGATGGATCAAAATAGGCATTACTGTGGGCAACACCGCATTCAAACGGAATAACGAAATGGTCAGACATACAAGTATCTTGCAGGTCCTTTCTTCCTCCTGCCAAATTCCACGGGCTACAAGAAAATATCTGCACATGCATCTGGCTTAACCACCCAGAGGATAATGTGGGCCAGCAATGCCCTGAGGCCTGCACCCTGCAGGCTGAGCCAGGCACTTCGACAGAGCCAAAGCCGGTATTCACTTACGGGGAACCAATTCTCTGCTGAGCTTAGAAGAGGCATTAAAGGAAAAGAACAACAACAACAACAAAAAGGAATAAAAGCCCTATTTTCATAATGATTTTTTAAAGGAAGCAGGACTGGTCAACACTGTCCAGTAAATGTTCACCTTTTCCAGAGTTAGCAGAAAAATTTTGTTTTCTGAACATTTTTCAAGGAGACCACCTGCTGGCCTTTTGAGCAGAGTGCTGGAAAACTGAAATACACCTGCACGGGCATTTTCTAAAATTACACCTAAAATCACAAGTTTTCCTCCAACGTTAAGATTTCAGACATCTCCTTAATATCACTAGTGGTGAATTTTAGTTCTTGCCTCTTATCTATCTAACATTACAGAAGCAGAAAATACCGACAGCTACAGAACGTGGTTGCTCACAAGGGCCGAGGCCAATAATCCATTCCCTCAGAGTCCTGAGCATTGAGAGCTGCAGCAAATGCCCCCTCTGCTCTCCCCACTGGCTAAAAGCTGCCAACCCAGAAGAAATGCATCTGTGAAGATAAGAGGTCCAAGAGGACTCTGTTTCTCAGGGAACAGCCAGGCTGCACCACCTGGAATACAAGTGTCATAAAATCCTGAAGCAATAAAACCAGGGAATCTCCTCAGTCATTGCAGGTGACATCAGAGGCTTCAGTTTTATCAATAGTAAAACTAATTAACCAACCAATAAAAATGTCTGCGTCTGCTTGCTGGTAGGAGTTAGAATAAATTATTTATGATTACAAAGGTTTTCAGGGACCACGATGTGTGCTGAAGTAGCTTTCTTGCTAGAAACTGTTAGTTGTGTGTATCAGAGAAAAAGAAAAAGGTGGTTCCAACCTGTCATGCCTCAGTGCCCTCATATCAACATACACTGTGGTGGGATCCGGTCCAGACGTTCCCTGTAAACAACAACGGCAGCTAATCAGAACCTGCAGGCTGGGAGGAGAGGAGAGTTTTACCCCCCAAATAACCAAATGTGCATTTCACTGCTAATTATGCTAATCCAAGGACAAGTTATATTTAAGCTATTCACCAAACAAAGCTGAGCTTTACAGAATCAGAAAGAGCACTGGAAACACCTACCGTCAGGTACTCGTTACCTCGGAGTTTGGAAAAACATCGAGCGGCCACACTACTTAATCACACACATGTCAACATAGGTTTTATTTGCTACAAAAGGCCAAATAATCAGCACGTGGATACGTACAAACATGTTAAACACAATTTGCCATATAAAGGAACGCGGAAGTTGCTGAGGAGACACAGTTTAATGGCAGAAGCACATGGTCAGGAAGGTGAAGCATGGCTTACCGAAAGTCTTCCATACATGCAATAAAGAATATACTTGAAGCTAAAGATAGTAAAGGTAGCACGCATGACATGAACCAACGTGGACTGAGGGTCTGTAAGCAACTATTCTGTTCTTTTTCAGTCTTCCACTGCATAATTTAAGCCCTCGTTTTATGTCACAATATTTAGTTACTCGAAAAGCAGTAGGCTAATTTTAGTTTCCTCTCATGCAGAGATGGTACAGTCTTTCAGGCCTTTCCACCCACAGCTTTGCTGCAGTTCTGTAACCTGCTACATCTTTCCTTATCCAAAACGTCAAACTCATCAGCACTGAACACTGTCTGAATTGTTAATGCTCTAGTCTAGAGCTCTTCTCTCTGCTGCACACCTCGCGCCACTGCTGAGCAGGAAGCTAGAACAAAGGCACAACTTCATCCTGGAACACTGGAACTTTGGAAATTTTCTTTCCAGCAGCTAAATTCACCTAACTCCAGTAATCTACCGGTGTAGGAACTCCTTTATTAGTTATTTAGATATTTACTACTTAAAACAGCAGGCAAAATAAACCCAAATTATTTCCGTCCCATGTGGAATACATTATCGAGCATAACTCTTCGCATTAGGAATGTCTAGGGATAATTTTTGAGATGTCGGCTGTTAATTCTACAATTTGTTAAAACTAAAAATTGTGATGGAGTTCCACAAATAAATAATTTTTGTATCTAAAGGAGACGAGTCCACTACCAAGTGATACTTACTGTACATGACAGGGACCCACCACCAGAGGAGAGATAGAGTAAGAGCACTGCACATGCATGTTAGCCTCTTTAGCTTGTTATACACGATACAAGATACAATATCCTCTCTAGCTATTACAACACGATTCTCAGTCTACTCATAAACTCAGCAGTGTAACAGACTAGTGCTGAGCGGAGAACTTATTTGAAATATATGTAATGTTAAAAAAAAAATAAAATCAAGGAAAAATTGGTTATCTTTAAAAATGAAACAAAATCTGAATTGGTCTGTAAAATAATGGAAACAGTCAAGTTTGAAAATCAAAGACAATCACTGTGGTATTTGTTATTTTCAGTGTGAATGAAATAATAGTTACAACAAACAGCTAGCATTTGATGAAACCTGCATCCAGATAAAGCTATACTGGACTTGTTTATAATTTCATAGAAGGATCTGAAAATCCCCAAATCTCCAGACTCAATTTCTAGTCTGTCCCACTGTTGGAAGCTGATAGGTGGGTATTGAGGGAACATGAAAATCCCCTACCTGCTCGGCCAGCTTCCCCAGCCTGTGAGGCTATAGCAGCAGGAATAGCAGGGATAAGAGAGAGAAGGAAAGAAGGTAACACAAGACGAAAATAATAACAAAAAAATGGGAATGAAGGGTGGGAGGAAAAAAAAAGAGGAGAATGCAAAAAGCAGGGAGTAAAATAAAAAGAAAAACAATGTCAAATACAGGAATCTTACAAATTAACCATTATACCATTAAAGGTTAAAAAAAGTAAAAAATGAGGTGTCAACATTTTAGTAGAGCAACAGAAGAGACAGCTGTAGACTGCTAACCTTGGACAAACAGACTTAAATGGTTTTAGGACACTACAGACAACATTGTTAGTGGAAAAGAGGTGTCTAGCATCCTGATTTTTTTTTGTTTGTTTTAATGAAGAAGTCAGTAAACATTATGGCCCTGCTATCTTAATGCATATCCATTGAGACTGAAATTCCATGTCTGCCATTTCACTACTAAAAGAAGTTTGTAAGTCATGTTGTCTGGAAATCAAAACTAAATTCTCTTTTTGGAAAAAAAAATGTTAGTATACCAGAGAAAAAGATACTTACACCTTGTTTCACAGAGATTAACCTGCTTCATAAGTGAAATAAAATCAAGGCTTTGTGCACAACCTCATTACTAGAAGATCATAACGAAATGGAGTAATTTGCAGTTTTATAATTCTTCATTCTTAGTCTATTTGCTACGACAAACAGTGCGATACATATGAAGAACAGGGAAATTAAAAGCTGACAAAACCCCATCAGTTCTCCACCATGAGTAATAATGTAGCAACGAGACAAAACCCAGTGGCGATCAGCCCTAAGCAGCTCCTGTCCCGTGGAGCAGCTGACACCAGGTGGCTGCAGTGGCACTTGCCCTACGACTTGTGAAAGGAACCAGCTCTGAGAGCACTGGTGTCCCACATCCCTCTCACCAAAACTGTGAACTCCAGCAAAGTTGAAGACTGCAGGAAGTTGCCACAGCAGCACCTTAAAACAGGTTTATTTTGGAGGTGGGGGAAGATGAAGCGTTTAAAAAACAGTATGGATCTGCTCATTACACTGCTGCCCCCAAATAGAAATATTATTAATAATCCAAATTGCACGCAGCAGTGTCACCGCAGGAGAGCAGGAGAACTGCTGAAACCCATCAGTTACAGAACCCACTGCCCGTACCTGCGCCGCAGGTGCAGAGAGGACTTGGAGCCTACCAGAGCTCACAGAGCACTTAGGTAAGGGAGGGCTTGAGAAGCAGCAGCCGAAGTCTCGGCACCATCCTTCTGCGGCCAAACGCAGCTGAGAGACTCTGAAAGTGTCTCGGAAGAAGCAGAGTCTTATCCAAGAGCAGACTGCTTGACTCAACCTGTCTGTGCACGTTTATTCTGTGATACAGCGACAGTGAACATCTGTGACGCTGCTCACAGGAAAAGCCAACACAACTTCTGTTCTCTCTCACACTAAGGACGGGCCGGGCAGTGTTCAGGGAAACAAAAAGGGATAAACATCATTTTCTGTTTGAAAACAGGTGCATCATATGTCACATCCCTTGGATTAAAAGTAAATAAAAATTAAATAAGCCTGCTCCATGTAAAAGCTGCCACCAATGAATATCCCTGGCCCCTGCGAACCTCTGCAACAGCCAGGCTTTAATTTTCTGGTAAAACATCGCAGGTCAAAACCACCCAGAGGGTTCTCCAGGTCAGCAGGAACGACCACGACTCAGCCTGTACCTGTACCTAACTCCCGCTGAAGCCAAAGGCCAAGCCGCATGCTCTCCCCTGCTTCCTCCCCAGAGTTAAAAACCAGGCCGTCAGAAGTCCTAAGTGTTTAAAAATAACAGTTGTGTTGGGGTTTTTTTGTTTTGCTGTCCAAGGACATGGCCTCAGTGCTTCCTCTTAGTCTGCTTCTGCTCCAGTGACGCTCAGAAACGGCCTTTTTGATGTAGGCTTAACCCCACACACGCAAACACTGCAGCGGAGCTGCGAAAAGAACTCCTGACTCACAGCAAAGGTGGGAAAACAGAACGGGAGGGAGCCCGCCCAGAGCTCTGCGGCACTGCCGAGTGTGAATGCACCTCTGCTAAAGTGCGCTTCTACACCTGTAATATGGAAGATCTAAAATGTACGAGCTATCACTAAGCAAAAAGAAACATTAACTTTAAACCTTAGATTTACTAACAGAATTCCCTTTGCCACACAGTGAGGGATTCACCGCACACAACTGCAGCCGCCAAAGAAAGTGTGTGATATAAGGTAGGAAGCGCTTCCTGAGGATGAATCCCATCCCACAATGGGCACCTTGGATAAGCTGCATGAAGCTCCCCCTTGAAATATTTCTTTGATTCTGCTTTCCACAGACGGATGTTAGAGGTTACATAAAAGAAGCAAGATGAATCCTACTCTCCCGGCTCTAGGCTGGACGGATTTGTTTGCACAGTTTTCAGGGTTAACTAAGAAAAACTAACAACTTCTGGAAGTTTTTCCTCATCTGAAATTTAGTAGGTTGAATAAAATGAAAAAGTTTATTTCAAGTGTTTAAATAAAAATCAGCTAAAATCCTAGAGAACCATCTGTGCTGCTGTAAGAAACAGGCTACTTTTCATGTCTATTTTCCTCTCTCTTGAGAACGCTAAGATGGTAGTTAATGAGAATTAAAATATGCTGGATGCAATCTTTTTCATGTCAGAAATCCCCAGACTATTATCTGTGACTATACAACCATAAAAGGTCAGATATTAATGGTATTTAAGTGCCTAGAGATGGAGAGAATTCTTTCTTTTCAAAAGCATATCTCTCAAAATCTTGTCCAAAATGACTACATCAAAAGAAACATAGTAAATTCACTCTGAATTTGAGAGGAAATGAATACAAATGATGATGCATGACTCTGTCAGTGATCTTAATCCTGAAATTAAGAGCATTTGGTAGACTAATAATTTTTGTACTAAAGGGATTATCACAATAATTTTGCTCTTGAGGTAATCTTTAATAAAAGGTCAAATTCTGCTATGAAGCTTTTGTACACACACACACACACGTATGTACATACATCCCTCCTCTCCTGCCTTTTGGAGAGGGCAATAACAGCAAAAGCTTTTTGGAAAAATCAAAATACCTTCCTCTTGAAACACTTCAGTCTTAAATTTGCCTCCCAAATTGGAAATGAAGTTACAAAGGTGTCAAAGATCACATCCAAGTTGTGTTAATGGCAGCCCATAGAGGAGAGAGCCTGGACAGCCGTGTTTTGCTGGCAAGGGGCAATAGCTGAATATCGAGATGTGTTTAGAAAGGTGGGTGGTAGACACAGATTTTAGAGAGATCGTAGAATAGGCTGGATAACAGTTATCCCTGTGGAAGATGAGTGTTTCAGGAACCACATGCTGATCTCACGGATGACACAACTTGGAAGAAAAAAAGCAAAGGCAGATGCTATTGACTCAAACATCTTCAGAAGTATTTTTATGCAGCATGAAGAACCCCAAATCGTGACCTATTTCTGGAACATACTGGAGACACGAACATTGTTGACTGAGGATTAAAATTTATTGTGCTCCTCAGCCCAGAAAACAGAACAGCCCACAAGCTACTCTGGAGTATCACTAGCCATAAACTTTCAGACAGTCTGGAAAGAACGTTCAGTCTAATTCAGTACGCAGTCTGGCAGTGCCTACCAGATGCTTCAAAAGACACAGTCCTGCATCTTTATATTCTCTATCAAAAGGACATGTTTTGCGGTGGTGCTTCTAAGAAAGCCCTTTAACACTTGCCAAACTACCCTCAGTTTAAATGCTTGAAAAATTCTTCCGTTTGGAAGGCTAATGTTATTAAATATAGCGTGTTCTGAAATGGTTTCCTTCACTCTAGCCACCCCGCTCTTTAGACAGCTTTTAATTTGTCCTACGAACCGAGACGCAACATCTTAGCACAACTCACTGAAGCGTGACACTGAGCTATGTGGTCAGCCAGGATGTTGATATCTCACCCAAGGCCCTCACTCTGTGCCCTTCTTAAATTCATGGTCGCTATTAATAATATTCCTTCAGAGAGTTATTCACTTTTACAGCTCAATGCAATGACTCCTGCAAGAACTTCTGAAAAGAACCATCTAAAAAGCAAACATCAGCTAAGGGGTTAACACAATCAAAAGGCACACACACATAGTCAAGCAAAGATCCATCAAACTCCATGCTGGTTAGGACTTCCGGCTTCTATGACTGTGAACACGAGATATCCCAGGTGGGCTGCAGCCAACTGTGCCACTTGTGTCCAATCCCATCCGCTTGCTCTTGCCACGACTTCTCAGTGGGGGCAGTGAAGCGGTGGGGTGGTGGGCAGGTAAAGCCTTAATGCTGTGCAGTCCCAGTGAGCGACAGCTAAAGCACTGGTGTGCTGGAAACGCTGTTTCAGTCACAATTCCCAGTCACAGCTCCATATGGGCTGCTACGAAAAAGTTAACTGCATCCCAGGCAGATCCAGAACAATATTCCTTCCAAGAAGGGCACTGAACCTGGCTTACTGCTGCTTCTTGTCATTGCCTGGTTTTATTATTTGTCCTGAACAAATGAATTCTCTCTTAAGTGGAACAGCCCCCACGGACAGTCCAGAGCTTGCTGCAAGCTTGGAATGGAGACTTCCATTAGTGGCACACAAACCTCTGCAGCTGATCTGTCCTTGTCATCTATAGCACCCCTCGTGATTGGCCCCTCCACAGACCAGAAGGCAGAGCAGTTCAGTGATCTTTCAGAAACAGCTCCACTACAGCTGCAGGAGTCACCTGACCGGCCCCATCCTGACCTGTCAGGAAAGGCAGAGCAGTCGGCCATGAAGGTGTTCCATCACTTCCCTCCTTCCCCTCCCCTGTAAAAGACAACCCGTAGGCACTTCAGAGATAAAGATACAGGAGCAAATTAGAAAATTATTGTTACCAAGTAACCAGCTCATCTCTTTCTCCTCTTTTTTCCCTTCCTGCTCCAGGGAAAGCTGCAGGTGTCCTTGCTGCCTGCTGTGCCGCTCCCAGCCAAGTGTTGGACCTTGGTTGGGTCGCTGACTGGAAAAGCACACCACCCTGCACGTGGTAACTGGCCTACACTGGTACTGTCCTCAGATTTCCCAATGTTTTTCTGAGTTGTCCTCTCTGCCTTGTCATTTCCCAGGACTCCAAAGATGCAGGATGAAATGAAGAGGTTTATATTCTTGCAAAGAAATATTCAGTAGAAGAGATTTCAAGACCTCATCAGCACTTCTCGCACCAACTCCATGCCATAAATATGGGGGAAGATGCTTCTTGAGTTCATAGATGTTTCTAACCTACAAGATGTATTTTTCTCTCAAAAGCTACTTATTACTTTCTCTCAGTTCTATCCTGTTTTGAAGGATTCAAGTATTGCTTTTAAGACTACAGGAGATTTTCTTGAAACTTTTATTTCTGGAGAATATTTATGACAGCAATTATAGAATGTCAAACTACAGAACTCTACCTTTTGGGCACAGAATGACTTTCAGCCTTGCTCAGCTTTACCTTTTCACATGTTTGACGATAATAATTAACGTCAGCCTGGGCTGAAGGGATGCTTTGCTGGGAGTGAGAGAAAGCAAGCAGTACAGGAGATGTGGCGTACCTCCCGTATCCATACTGAACTACAAGGTCACTTCTAGCCAAGGTCTGGTGAAAGCCACAATTCTTTAGCGATGTTGCACAGGGCAAGAGACTAAGGCAGGCAGAACACACAGAGTGTTCGGTGCCGAACCCATCACCTGCATTTGTACCATAGTTTGGATAAAATAAAAAATTTTTACATTCGCAGTCAGGAAAAGAACAGCGAATGCCTTATTTGTGGTGTCACTGAGAAGACCTGTTCCAGCTTCCACACGGAAGTGATTACCCATGTTATACACATAAGAAAAGTTCTGAAGTAAACTAGGGGTAACGGCCAGATTGGAAACGTGGGATGCATCACACAGAGTACATGTTATACGGGGAGGTCATGACTTCCAAGAGGTTAGAGACATGGCAGGTGACAAAATGCATATGGAACTTCCCAGCCAATGCAGCTGCTGATGCAGAAGACTGTTTTTGTATTATTCAAAAAGACTACTAAGTCAGAAATCATATTGTATCTAAGTAGCACACCTGTGGAGTTATTACAGGAATAACATGTGAAGTACTGATACCAGATGTGGAAGGACAGAAAGAGGTGAGGAGCCATAAAAACGAGGCACAGTTCAGGAAAGCAAGTCTTAATATTCTTTATCTATTTGTCAAAGACTAAGTCACAGAAACGAGATCCTTTATTCTCTATTAGAAAAATGTTACAAAATAAAAAATGGCTGAATCAAATGCCTGATAAATTTAAGCTAGAAACAAGGCAAAATTAATTAAAATTGGAGACTTCATAAAAAGGTAAGTTAATTTTTATCACTCAAATTCCTGAAAGATAAAATAATATACTGCAGATCACCCTAAAACTATTTACGTGGTGTAGCTATAATTGGATGAAAACTTAGAGGCTATTCAGAAATTCAGACCAGACAGCTATCCTTAAAATCACGACTCAATAAAGACTCCTAGAGAATGAGGGTTAAATCCCATGTTATCCCTGGGTGCTTTCTTCTGATCAGTGGATCAAAACAGAATGAAAGAGATGTAGCAAAATAATTTTCAATTGTAAGCAATAAACTGTGTGAAAAAAAATATTTATCTAGTTAACTAAGTAATGGTTGGAATTATTTTACAAACAGAAGGAATCCATTTTTGTAACATACTAAAGTAAGCACTGGGAAACTGGATTTTATGTTACATGAATAAATAATATTTTTGGAGCACAGAGCACACACTCTGTCACTACCATTCATTTTTCTGAATTGCTGTATTCATGGGCAGAATAAATGCTATGATTGCAACATGAGAGGGATGAATAGTTGACAAAGTAACAGAAATTAACTAGCTGTATATGCAAGAACATTAAGTACCACATGCATTTTCTTAATGTGTCTACAACCAAGCAGCCAAAGGTAACATAACGAAATGCTTCTTACTGAAAACCATTTTCTTATAACAACTTAACTTTGAGCTTAAGGAGTCGAAGATCTTACCTGCAAACATATTGCCAGGTTAACTCTACAGCCAAGTGATGTGCTGACAGCCCGTGGGTGCAGACCAAGGTCTTTAAATAACTTTGAAAATGACTGAGTAAGAGCTATCCGAGGTCGTTCTTCAGCCACTACTACACATGTCCGTACACGTGAAAGGTCCAGTCCCCTTGCCTAAAAACAAGTTAAAATGTAACATGGACCACAAATGGGCTGATTTAATGCAAAACAGTTGGTAGTTCTTAAGTGTATTATGTGGGTATTATGATTCAAGAGGAACAGTGGAACAGGCGTTGAGGTGCCAGCATAATTCCCATCTTTCCTGGAGGCTGGATGGCCAGATGACTGTCTAACAGCTGTAGAGAAGCAGACACCCTCCCTTGTCATCTCAGTGTTGGTACGTAGGAAGAGACGGGTATGCCAACGGAAGAAGGGAATGCTGCTTCCCAACACCAATTCAGAAAGCCAGTGAGTAACAGCAGAGGAAACAGGGTGTAGTCTTGGAAAAAACTGATTAGGAAATTATTAAGTGAGGATGGTAAAGGTTGCAGATATCATTAATACCAGTATTCCAACAACTAATTTATTTCAGTAGCATACTGGAAATTCTAGATGATTTCAGAAATGTAACTGGCTACCAGGCTTTCAATTCTGTGAGGAAAAAAAAATACAGCCATCCCTCCTACAATGAGTACAATTCAGGTCAAACAACACTGTACTTTTACATATGTGATTAATTACAGGGGCCAAACCCAAACTAGTACTTCATATAATCAGGGAATTCATAAAGCATAATACACAATCTAAGGCTCCTTGGGCCTCTTGGACATTTACGCCTCTTTTTTCCAACACTTGCCTATCAACACAAGCTGCAGCACATATCAGAAAGTGTAGGTAAATAAAAGCCTTTCCTTGATGTTTAAAATCCCTGTGATCTGAAAGAGAATGACTGATATTCATATACAGCCCTTGGCAAGGAATAACACAGGTTGTGAAGCTACCCTTGCCCTCTGAGGATTTTCCCCTGGCTGCAGACATTTAGCCCAGCCACTCACGGTAGGGAAGGCTCCCAAACGTCCTGCTGACGGCAGGTTGCGCAGGACGATAAAACTACTCACCTTGAGTGACTCTGTTTGCGAACCGAGTCCCTTGGTACAAAGCTCCATGACTGAATAGGAACAAAAAGTATCTCGCACTTTGTACTGGCTGACGGCAAGAAGCCACAGAGCAGGGTTGGTCTCCAGTTCCGACGGAGGAATCAAAATAGACTGGTGTCCTGAATAAACGCTGTAAAGACACAAGATCCGTTACTGCACACTGAGTGCCCGTGGCCACAGGTGTGTATGAGCTATGGGGTACTACAATAAAAAGTTTATCCCATCACTGGATGAGCCATGCAATGTCTTAAGTGCTCAACAGGTCCAGTCGCTTAACAGAAACGGTCAAACTCTACTTTTTGCTGTACCTTCAAAGAGGATGAGGAATGGAGAGGACTGTAGGCAGAACGCGCTCCTGAAATACTAATTTACTCTAAATGCCCATGACTTTGCTGTTAGAACTGTACCCAAGATGGCAACAGAGCTCGGTTATTGATGGTGCTAATAAACAGTATTACAATAGCAACAAGAATTATGTGTTGCTGACAAATAATTAAGAATGAGTAATTACCATTTTAAGATACCTTGATTAAAACAGCACTTGATTGCTTAATAGAAATAACCTCTCTCCTGCTGAGGCATGCAAGAGGTTTGCAACCATTTTCAAGGGAGTAAATCTGGCCCCAATTTAACATTCCTTGTGGCTTTAAATTTCTTCTGTGAAAGTTTTATGAACTTTTAGTACTCAAATATACTATATCTCTTGTTTATTGAATACCCACTGAGCATAACTATTGAGAAGAGACACTTACCAGGGTCCCTGAAGGATATAGTCATGTCAGAGCTAATTTCTCTGGTACCCAAGATTCTCCCCAAGGGAAAAAAAATATTCCTAACTTGATGTCTTTATTTCCCATGGCTCCTATACTGCTCACTCATCTCAGACAGGCAGCTTCGTCTTCAATTTCATTAGCCCACTCACATCTTAATATTTGATTTGTGGGTAATCCAAATGAGAATGGTCATAGTGTAAAGCTCTCAAATCATAGAAGTTCTGAGAAAGGACCATAAACCCCAGAGATTTATGATAAACATGAGAGAAATCAATTTGTGAATTGAAAACTTGAGATGCAAGCTTGGTAAAGTAAAGCTGATGTTTTGAAGTTCAAGTGCCTCAGCAACGCGAGCATTTCTGTAGCATTTGGCTTTAGGAAAAAGATACATGCCTTTGCAATTCTTGAAGATGAGCTGCTCACACAGCTTCTCTCCTTGGCAAGTGAGGGTCCCCACTCGCCCCAGACCCATGTGAGAGTGCTTTGAAAAGCTGTGTAATTTAGAACAAGGTCTGAGTGACCTGGATGTCTTTACTTGGTACAATAAAGGCATAAAAGGTGTGTAAGTCCAGCCACAATGGCAGTTCATAATCCAAATAATTTAGGTCTCTGCTGCAGTGTAAGCCAGAGGGTGCAATGGAATACGTACGAACTACAGTTCAAAGCATTTCATTTATCATACAGTAAAAATTTTATCTTTGACAGCTTGTCTGCATTTATGCCACTCTTGATGATTCATGACCAGTGACTTGCCACGAAGTTCAAGTGTTCTCGGCTGTGGTTGACATAACGGCTGCAACACAGGCCGCTCAAACGAAGCATTATGCTTTTATGCTGCTTTTATGGAACCAAAATAAAGTACGACTGGAACTCCAGCATGTGCTTCACAAACATGTGAAAAAAGGCGTTGGCAAAGTTACCCAAGCCTGAAAGGAGTATGCCCTGAGCTGAAGTGACAGATGAAACCCAGCTAGGGAGTCATAACAGTTTTTACAGTAAATATTACTTCACTCTTTCTTTCTCAGTCAATTCTGTTCAGTTTATCAGAGAAGACCAAAACATCTTAGTTCCTCACAAATTTATGGTTAGGGCCCCCAAACCAATCAAAGTGTGTGACGGGCCTGGTAAATACACAATTCCTACACACAGGAAGCTGCTATCACTCAATTAAGAATACGGAATGGGCTCCAAATTGCATAATAATGATATACAGAGATTCAGCATCAAACCCTTTCCCTCATCCCTGAACTCCTTGACTTGATACAACTACTATCAGGAGAATAAAACATATGCACAATAATAAACAAGCTGCCAGGGAGCTGAATGCAGGAGAAATATTACTCAGAACGACGTTAAGAACCCTTAAGTTCCACTTATTCAACTGGGCACGGCATCCCAAACTAAAAATAAAATCAAAAGAACAAACTTTATCCCTGAACTGAAAAGTGCCCAGCAAACTCCAGAGCGACAAGGGAGGGAAGAGCTGTGCTGCTCTCAGTAGAACAGAAAACTGAATCCAAGTGCACTTTCCCAGGAAATACTCTGAAACAGTAGAATTGGTGAATATAAATTTAAATTAGAGACAAATCTTTTCCCCCTCAGCAGCACTAATGTCTCCCTCTCTTGATGATCCGATGCTAGACACTCAATATTTGTGTTTGCTCTTCACATCTCACCAATAGCCACGAGGATCGGGATGGAAAATAAACCCAGATCCTCCAGATTGAGGGAAACAAATGCTCCTGTGATTACACTTCGACTAAAACCATCACTCTGACTAGACAGAAATAAACGAAGGTGTCGCCAATACCTTTTCTGAGTGCTCTAGCTCCTGAGAAATGCTGAGGAGTTCAGACCTAAACCGCAGAGCGGCAGGAAATACCTAGCAGGAAGGAAATTTCTGGTAGTGCAGAGCTTCAGGCGTGTGCTGTACCTCTCCACGGTACACAAACCTACAGCAAGGTGATACTGTGCCTGCAAACCCGAACACCAACACTGGCTTTGCCACCAGGCTGTTGTTTAATAACCCATGCTTATCACCTGATTGGCTAGAGCAGCGGTGGAGCTGGAAGAACCGCAAAGACGTGTTTCAGGGGTGAATGTGCCAGTTCCACAGCTGAAGTCGCTTACGCAGCACCTGGTCACCACAATGTCAGTCATAACTCGGCTCACCTCCCTGAATCCATCTCAGAAACAGTACGTGGGTTTCGTGAATCACTCCAAGCAACAAAACGTTCCTGGTAGCGACACATCCGTGCACATTCACAGACTTTATACTTCCGTGGTAACCCCTGAGAAGCTGTACCTCACCAATGTTCCGGTGGAGAGAAGCTAAGAAAAATATGATACTCCCTTGTATACTCCCCGTTTGAACCACTGCTGCCACCCTGGTGGTTTCAAACCACTGTGAGATGTTAGAGGGTGTGTGCTCAGTAAGGATGCCAGCAACCAAGCAGAGGGCCGTGCTCTCGAGCAGAGTGCGGTTGTGGAAGCTGCTTTAGAAATGCCAGATAAAGCCAGAAATGGTCCCAAACCCACTGGGATCAGATGGGGTACTGGGAAAAGTTGCGCAGTTAAATCTAAATTGTGGAAGCTATGACTCCTACTCTGAAATTGCAACATATGATATATTAGACTAGGCACAGGAATTTAGTTACATGAATAATGGGAAGGAATTCAAGCAAGATTGTTTTTCCTACTGCTCTTGAAATCTGTTATCACAAAGCTAACTCTGTCTCCTCATTGAAGTCTGCAACAGGGGCAGCCCCAGTGCAGAACTGCCGAGACTGACACACCTGAACACCTGCCTGTCAGTCTCCATTTTTAGAAAATGCAAAAGTATGCAAAAAAAAGCCAAAAGCAGAACAACTACAGAGCACCCACACACCATCCCGTCACAAGGACTTTTAGGATGCAGACAGCGAAACGCTGCGGCAGCTGAGGTGGGGTTGCACCATTGAGAAATGCTGTCTCCTGTTAGGGAAGCAATCTGGGGACAAGCGCAGTATTCATGTGGTGGACAAAGCCTTGGATTTTGGCAGCAAGTGCAAAGCCTTGTCTGCCTGCGCTGGGCAAGGGCTGCCCAAGGACAGGACCACTCCAGCTACAGGCACCAGGACGTACTTCGGTGTGACGGTGCCATCTGATCCCAGCGCCGGTTCCTGGCCTGGCAGGCTGTTCCGGCAGCACATGGAGACGCCTGGGGGGATACCCTGGCATTAGCTGTTCCACTGAAACGAGGATTTACCCCATGTAGTGCCGGGGAGGATTAACCATAAAGTCTTAGGTTTTATTACAGTTCCAGAAAGTTCAGCAGCGCAATAAACGGTAACAAATGGCAACGGCGACTTGGAATTGTGTTCTGGCAGGCTGCTCACCTGCCTCTGCCCCTCGGTGTCCTCAGGCGATACGAGCTGCTTTCTCACCTGACTGCAGGAGGCAGGCAGGTACTGCTGACTCTTATAAGTGCATTTGGCTTCTGAATTTCTACAGGTAATATCCGGCATTCAGTGACAACGGACAGGTATGGGAACCGGGCATTTGGTAGGGCCTGAAACAATGCAGTTGCCACGCTCGTAATTCAAAATCGGTGAAAAGAGCCCACACGCCTGAGCGAACCTGAATGGGACTGAGCAAAAGCCTTCACCATCATCTGGACCAAAGCCTGCAGGAAGGACACTCCAGGCCACAGGGTAGAGCGTCTGGGCATACTCCTGACCCAGACTTCATGGCTCTTGGGCCAAAATGAAATCTTCAGGTCTCCTGGAGATCCACTACATCTACAAAAAGGGAGGGGATTGGAAAAAAAGGACCACTGGGGACATTAGCCTGTGGCTATGAAACAGAGGCAGCAGGAAAGGAGAAAGCCACTTCCCTGCATCTCACCTGGAAAGCCTTCCCAGAACCATCTTACAGCATTCACGCTTCCTATTACGTGGCCACTGCAGAGCGGAAAATCCAGTTCCTCTGGTCCAGTCTGAGTCTTACTGATTTGCACTATTAAAATCTCATTTTCTCAGAATACATTCATAATTTTAAATAGATTTTATATATGTATTTAGTTTTAATTTCAGCAAGGACAACTCTGTCTTCCAGTAGTAAAAGCAGAACTGCAACATGGATTGGCTTACGTGGGCTGAAAGGAAGGGAAAATTCTTAATCCATTGCATCACTCAGCAACTATCAATTAAGTAAATCCCCACTAACAAGCTGTAGAATGCTCTGTTCTGCCTCTCAGTGAACAGACTTAAGATAGGGATATCTAAATTTCAGGAAGCATTTTTGAACAACAAGATATAGTATGGATTTTTTTTTATTGGAGGACTCTTAAAACATTTTTTTTTCTTTTAAAAAATATAATATATTTCAAAATGTAATTCAATGTAAGTCAAAATACTAGGATCACCCTCTCAGAATGGATAAATGAGATTATTAAAGAGAAAAACACAAAGGTAACGTATCCTTTTATTGAGTCGTTAGTAAGAAGTGTTAAACTTAGGAAGCCAGGGTGAGTGAGCTTAGGTGGGGCTGATGACTGCTGTCACACCCGGGACATGCGGTTCAATGACAAAGGTTCCAAGAAAACCCTGCTGGAGCATGCAGCCAGTTTAGAGGGAATGTGGTAAATCCCATTTTCTAAAAAACTTATTGCTGTGCTTTGCAAAGTTTCTTTTCTTTATTATTTTATACTCTTTAGGCCATATAATAATAAATCTTCTAAAATAAAGACTTTGCAAAGCTATGCAATATATTCCAGACTTCCCAGTGGGCTGGCTCCATGCTCCAGCAGCTTTCCTAAGCAGCTTTGACCTCACAGAATGGGACATTCTGGGGCAGCGCTGTGGAGCAGGCCAGCACACCTAAGCACCTATAATGGGGATAAAACACTACGAGGCTTTTTTCATTCCTTTGTCAGTGCCTCCTTTGGTCCAGTTTATTAATAAAGGGATTAAAATGCACTTGTCATTTTAACCTCACCTAGTAAAGGAGGTTGCTCTCTCTTCCTGCGGGGTTCCTAAACCAAAGAGTTTCTATTTACTGAAAACCCCCTAGCTGATCAAAAATTGAAGATTTACCTTTCCATGTGTCACTAGAAGTATTCATTTAGTTAACAGGAGTGGTGACAGACAATCAACCTTACAGGAGAATCCTCTGAGGCAGAAATCTAGGCTGTAAAATGTTGGGGAGGATTTTGGTTTACTAAACTACAAAGAGTAAAACGCAAAGTCACGAAGTTTTAAGTTATGAAAAGTAAGACTCTCATAACCTCCAGGATGTATTTTTTGCTATCACATCAAATATTGCTTATTTCTAAAATAGTAATGAAATTGAAATTAAGTTTGTAAGTGGAATTAATGAAGCTGTACCTGATGTCAGCGCTCCCTAAATGACAGTCACAATTTTAGCAGCCTGCAATTTTTTTAGTTTTATACAACAGAAGATCCGTAGCAAAGAAGAGACTGACATGTTTGTATGATGGTTCATAAGATGAGAGTGTTTCTGGTCTGATCACAGTTCCTTCAAGTCCCTCGTTTCCTTCCTCTTCTTTGAAAATGGTGTTAGATTTTCTATACGCTACAGAGGGGCGCAGACCCAAACCGCTTTCTCCCAAAGGCTTGCTGCCCTACTCATTTCCTAGTCATAAACAATCTTTTCCTCCTAAAAGGCTGAATATTATCAGAATTGAGAAGGACCTGTGGGCACCAAATGCTTAGTCATTGAAAATATAGTGCTGGAAGAAACAAAAGTTTCTGTATTCCAGCGAGTTGTGGACACCACAAATTTCTTGGGTTTTGGATAAGGCAATATTTATCTGTGTTTTACAGCTCTATCGTGATGTTGCACAGAAGCTGCTCTTGCTGAAAACAAATTGTTGCACTTGTTATAAAATAATTCTTCCTTCAGGTATTTAGTAAATTAGTATAAAGTTTATCCGGAGTAATTTTATTGCCCTGGATTATGTTCATTTTAGTGAGCAAAAGCAGTAGTACTGCTACCATCAGAGAATGTTCCATGGAGGCAGCAAAGGTGTCAGGCTGCTGTGACTTTAAGATGTTTTCATGAAAAGGTGCTCCACTAACACTGCCATAGCTTTGTCCTTTACCCCTGTATCAACCCAGCTAACAACCGAAAAAAAGAAAAGAAAAATATCAATGGAACTGCCTTCAGTGCTGAACTGTAACTTCCCCGGAGTACAGAGATTGTCAGAATTGCTGAATTTCAAAACCTCTTTTTAACAAAGTTGATTCACATTTTACTAGAAACATTTTTTTCTGCTGGCTTAGGTGCTGCTACAGAAGTATCTTTGTACAAAACACGCTTCCATGTCTCTGCAAAACTCACACCCGTAAGCCCCACAAGTGAGAAAGTCCCTGATATCGACTCGTGCTTTCAGATTAGAGAACGAAAGAGAACACCAGGAAACCACTTCCATAAGGTGATACTGGTGGAGCGCTGCCTTCACCACATAAAACCGGCCAGACTGCGCAGAGACAGCAGCACAGCAGCAGGACGTCAATGAGCAGCCGTGCTGATGCTCTCCGTTCACAAGCGTGACACCCATGGCCATGCCCTACTCAAACAAAGCGCATCATCCACACAGCACTCCTCACACAGCGCTTCCAGCGACCGCCACCGCCTGCCAGTCCCAGAGGCACCGTCTGTTCTTCCCACCCTTCTACCACTCACTTCATCCTGTTTGTTGTGCTACAGCACAATGGAAATGGTACTTTAAAAGGCTGAGGAGCAACCTCACCTGCAGAGGCACCAGAGGACAAACCCAAGTCCACAGTAGGGGTCCAAGCAGATAGCAACTTCTCTGGAGGGATAAAGCTCACACTGCAGCTTAATAGAACGACAAAAGGCACTAGTGGCTGCATGAGACATCTGAAAGACAACAGCAAAACAATTAAAATGATCAACAATTTCATTCGGAAGGCTCATTCCCAAACTGTGCCAAGTCCTTAAATCAGCTACAGGATAAAGAAAACAAATGAATACTGACTTTGTGCTCAGCATAAATACACGTGTAATTTATATTTAAGAAAACATAATTTTCCTTTGAGAGGACATCCAAATAACCATGAAAAGGGACGAGAGACAGAATGAATGATAAGTTCAAAGTGATTTAGGGAGAAAGCTGTGAGTGGTTTAAAGATGTACTCCAAGCTGTATGCAAAGCTAATGATATCAAACTAAACTTCCTGGAAGAACAAAGGAATGAACGACTGCAGGATTGGAATGAAGTATTTTGTTGATCATCAGAAACGTATTTCTAAGTATGCATTTTTTAATACAATAAATAAAAAGTGCCAATGCACATTTTAAATTAAAGAGGATTTCACATGCAAGTACATAATTATTCAGCAATAAAGATCCTTGCTAAACTTAGTAAAGGTGCTGCAAAATGTTTTTATTTTATTCAGCTCCTAACTGAGAAACAGGCTCTTAAAACCTTGGTAAGAAAACTCTCAGAGATAAAACAAGCAGAAAGTAGAAACAAAAAAACTGATCAAAAGGAAATTATTTTGATTTTTTTTCTCTTAGTATTAGGATGTTTCCCACACTCACCTACATCCTGGCTTAGAAGTTCTAACTACAATGGGAACAGAATTACACATTTTAATCTTTGTCTTCTCTGTTAATAACAAAAAAGATATCCATGTTAGAAACATTGAACTCATGTAACCTTTGATCTCTTCCCCACCCTAAGCCAGCTGCCCGGGGCACTGCTGGAGTTAATGGAGGGAACCAGCACTTTGTAAGATTTATTTAATCTTAATGTAAACGGGAATGAAGCTCCACAAGTGACTTTCTCTCCACTGCCAATGAGAGCCATAATTGAGTCTAGACATGTTCCAAGTGATGCAAAAGGATCTGCTCAAAGCAGGTGTCCACACGGTGATCACGTGCAGTTTGCAGGGATTGATTTTCCCCTAGCTGAACCAAGACCACACCATCACACAGGGTTAAAATGAACTCTACAGGTCCAGGACTGTTGTTATTCTGTGAAGTTTTACACTTTACTGGCTGCAATCTACCAAACCCAGCTGAGAATAAACAGAAGTAAATCTACTGCTTCCAAAGTGATTACAAAACATTTATCAACCTTTCAAGGTTTTTAGCCATTAGATTTTAAATTTAGCACCACTGCATTATGAATATAAGCCTTGAGGCCTCTTGTGATCCTTTTATAATTAAGTAATCAAAGCTGATGATCTAGTAGACTGTAACTGTCTACGTAAACCTGATGAGTCAGTGATCTGGAGGCTCTGTGACCCAGGTAACAGAAGCTAATCAAGAATTCCTTGACAGACTTATCTGGATTTTTCCTGAGTCACATTAAGACAAGGTTTGTTGACCTGCCCTGCCTTTGAAGCGCTCTCTTTGCATAGCGAGTAGATGGTTCTGCAAGTCTGATCAGGTGGAATTCAGGCCTGATGAAATACAGATGACTGTATCTGAAACAATAATTTAAGGCTCCCTTTAAAAGACTTGTGACATTCACCCCACTCAAAAAGAGATGTTTGAGATAAGTCGGATAAATTACTCCCTAAGAGTCCCTGCTTCTCGCTGTTGATTATTGAGGAACCCGATTACTAGCCCACACCTGTAAGCATTGTGGCTAAAGTTAGATAAAATGAACTTTCCAGAAGTGTTGTATGTGACCATCAGCCAGCTCGGCCATTTAACCCTCAGCCAACCCTTGCACTGATTACTTTACTGCTCCGTGCTTCAAATTCTCCATTTGAAAAATAGGAAAATGAAGCTTTCTTTGTTTACAAAGCATGCTGACAGCTTTTGAAAATAGATGGATGGTACCAAAGAGTACGAGAAACTCGGTATAGGTCTGTAAGCGTCATATGCCAGGAGAGACTGCGGAACACGACAGCTACCACTAAGGAAGCAACAGGTGTGAGTAAGAGATTGATTTTACCTCCGCCGGCAAGCTGGTGAAACCAACACAGGCAGAAAACACACGTTAGCAGCCAGGTAAAACAGGTTTGAGGAATTGTGGTTGGAGGGTTGAAGAAAATAGCAACAGAGATTCAAATTGCTCAGGATGCTTGAGATTATCAAACAAATATATCAATGATATTTTTGCTGCGTACTCTGGCATTGTACCAGGCGAATATACCAGAGACATCACTAATTGCAGGAAGAATAACATACTGAAAGGCAATGGCCAGTAGCTTAATTGCAAGAAGGAGGAAACAATGAATGGCCACTGGAACAACAGGAAAAGAATGACTGAGTCATTTCCATCATAAAATGGAAATAATAGATGGGTCAGCTGAAGAATGCTTCAGGCAGAAAATCTAGCAGGCTATCCATAGCAGTATGGGAATGGAATTTTTAGTCTGAGGAGGAAGGAGAGGGTCTAAATTCGCCACACACAGTACTGTAGAGTCTAGAAGAACTAATTTAATGTTAACGGAACCAAATAATGACGGCAAGGGATGAAGAAATTCAATTTCTCCTACTGAAAATCAAGAGCAGTTACAAATCCGGAGCAACGTACCACCTGCCAGCCACCTGTGATAGCAGGAACGCCAGTTTTAACAAGAATGCCCTACCTTTACCCCTGCTAGCATGCCAGTTGTGGAGACACTGAAGTCAAGGTAAGCAAGTGTTTCAGGGTTAGAAGGTTTGTAGATCTGCGCAGGCCGCTTCTTTGGCAAATCGTCTAGTGAATACAGAAAGAAAACGCGTGTATCTTACTCCCGTGACAGATACACCTCTCAGTGCTTGATAAATACAATGTCAAAAAAAGACACAGAGGTCCCCTAGCCTTAGTACTCACCTGTGTCTAGAACTGGAGGCCATGTTCTGATATCCACTGCTGCCGCCGCCTCTCGCGACCGTAACAATTTACATATTAATTGTGTAGTCATTAAGCAGGCAGAGCGGCTCACCTAGGAATTAAAGAAAAAAAATAACGTAATGGGATACTGATTAATTCTCCCATGGACGCGAGCAGGACCGTGACTTATTTTCTGCCAAAACAGGACAAAGGTGTATTAGTCTTATGTTTTCCAATCATGAATGGAAAGATGCACAAAAACGTGGCTCACAAAGCGACAGTGTCACGTGAGTCTTAGAGGTTAGATGTAAACTGTACTTTGATAGGAGCATCGTAATGAAATGAACGTGACCTTTCCAACACATTGGACAACACATTTTCAACCCAGAATGCCAGTACAGAAGACTGTGACCAAAGCATTTCATATGTGATAGTAATATATCTTGTTTTATAAACAATATCTTCACTTACCCCCAAACCTAGCCTGACACTTATATGAATAATTTTGCTTTCTTAAGTTAATTTTACATTAGCCATATATTTTCAATTCCTGTGCTAGTGACAGACCACTGGGAACTCCTCTGGTATTAGCAAAAACAGCTCGAGACCAGAAATTGTGCAAGTGGCAAGAAGTAAAGAAATGGTGAGTTTACAGCAAATGCCATCTGCACTGAATTTTAGATGATACACGCTGAAGGTATTCTTTTAGATTTGTTATTTTTAAAAATACACAAGTAGCAACTACAAGAATATTTCTCACTGATTATAACAATCAGTATATTTAAGGAAATATTCAAACATAAATATGAATACTGTCAATCACTGAGGATGGTATAGAGGAAAACCTGAAATGGAATCATTCTTCTTCCTCCCAAACTTTGAGAATCTGTGCAAATATTACTAAGAGTATTTCTTTAAGGAATCTGAAACATTTAATTGCACGCTGAATTTCCAGTGTTCAACCTCAGGAAACCAGTAACCATAACGTAAACTAAATTTTATCACTGAGCAGAAAAGATCAGCTTCTTTTGACAGTAATCTCATGGTGGTCAACTTTATAGAGCCCATGAGGGTCTAATAAAGCACAAAAAAAGCCTACAAGCGCTGATTCAAGCTCTGCTTCCTTCCTCTAGCCCCATGACTTCCCTGTATGGAGAATCTAAATATTATGCATTCTCAGGTGTCTGCTCACCTCCACAATCATCTTCACTGTAGGTAACGTGGTAGCTATGTTCTGGGGATGCGGAGGTCGGACTGTTATTGGCACACAGCCTGCATACAGGCATCCGTAAAATGCGGCAATCAGGTCTATTCCTGCATGAAGAACAAAACAAAAATCCTCCCCTGAAAATCAAATCGTTTAATCACAGACACCTATGTCAGCATAAATATTACTTGGAACTCAACTCAGAAGGTTAAATGAGTGACTAAGCCCTTTAACAGACTTCTTTTTCAGCCCCTTGTCAGTATTTGTTCAGCTTCACTGATTCCTTTCAATTTTACTGTTCTTCTGAGCATGAAAAACCAGAGGCGACACACAAACCTGCAGCCAGATACATTATTTTGGTGAACTCCGTTTTTATGATCAGGAAGCAACCTGTTAAAAAGACTGATTTCTAAAGACTAATTATCTTCCTAAATTCACATTTATAGACAAATGAGTGTCTACAAGAAGAGGGATGCCCCAGCAAAAGGAAAAGGTAGCACAATGCCTGTTCCATCAGCTGCAGAAAGAACACCTGGAGTTCTCATTAAATACAGTCTTTCTCACATCATATTTAACTTCATATACGCAGCTTTGTTTTATCTATCTGAAATTTTACAGTAAAAAGGGAAGTCATGATTTTGAAATCCTGCTCCTAACAAAATTAGGCATCGATCTTTTTAAATATTGACTGCAGATGACAGATAGTGGACAGGATACTTCAGGCTACCTAAGGAGGCTGAAGAGACAAGAGCACAAATGTCCCAAGCATACTGTTGCTTGCTAGCTCCCTGCTTCTGTACACGGGCTCGGATATGAAGCCAATGGGGGCTGTTTTATTCTTCCAGTGGAAAAAAGATCTGGAGTGCTGGTAGGTTATTGTTCCTTCAACAAAATGCTTTAGTCATGGCAAGCGAAACACAGGAAAAAAAAATGTGAGTTTAAAATACTAGTCTTTGGTGGAGTGGGTTTTCTCATATTAACTGTTTGAGAAATTACTCCTATAAAGATTTAACCAGTATCTTGCAGATCTTACAAACAAATATCACAAACCAGACCTGTTTATTCCACAAACACACACGAAACTCTAAAGATAAAAGAGCAGCACTAGATCAGAAATAATTTGAAGCAAATGTCAAACATGGTACCAGTTAACACAAGTTAAAAGCCCTGATGTCAGAGGAAGAAAATCCAAGCCACAGAGAGCTGTCTTAGGTTAAGGATCTGTAGAGAAAATAGCGACTATAACTTGGTATTTCTTAGTCATCTGCTATTTACTCATCATATTTCTACTCTAACGTGAACAACTTCCTAGGTCCTGCTGCTTTACCCTTATGAAATGCAGAACTTTCAAGAGGGAATTCAAAAAGTGCATCTAAGAACACTCGGAAGATGGAATATTTTAGCAGAACTGTGTGCTCATAAAATAGTATATTTCCAGTAAATTAAAAGAAAAGCAGTAATTATTTTTGACTGCTTATAAAAGACAGGTTTTAAAAACATAGGTTAATCTTAAATGTGAACCCAAAGAAATCCTACCTATGAGCATATGCAAAGAGAAATTATTTTCAGTATTTTCAACTAAGTTCAAAGAAATGTACATATGACAAATATTCTGTGTTTTGCCAATTAATATGTTTTCCATGTGGTAACACCACCAATGCAGCACCACTCTAAAGGATCTTAATCAACTTTTGGGACTACCAAGTTACCAAGCATGGCAGTTTTTACCTGGTGGGTAAACCAAAGCCACGTGGTCTCCATCTTGTAAATGTCCCCTTTCCATCAACATGACAGCTATCTTCTCAGCTCGTTTATGCAGCTGGACACATGTGAGCGAGTTGGCTATTGTTCCCTGCAAGGGAAGAAAGATAGATGTTACAGAAGATAATGCAATTTGCCAAAACTCTATTTTCCTCTGCATCTTAGAAGTTACTGGATGAGGTGCAGCCACAAGTCATGCAGTTAACGTAAACGTGGAAGCCTTCACCCTTATGTCAAACTGTAGCTGCAAAGAGCAAATACGTTTATCAGGCAGATGAACGTTCTCCACTCCCCCTTTGTAGCTTCTGTAGCTTCTCTCTCACCAAAGGAGGACGGTAGTCCGCTCACACCCTGCCCACAGAGCCAGCACTTGCTCTATGACTTTGTGGTCTCTGCAGCAATCTGGAGAATCTGTGGAGAGTAATCCCGAAAACTGCGGCTCATTGTCTGCCTGCTGGCAGGAAGCCAAATGGCACAGCAGAACTACATTAAAAGACAAGAGATAAAAGACGAAGGAGAAAACAATACTTTGTGACAGGGAAAATAACCAGTCTAGAACAAAAGATAAGCACATGCATACAAATGAAAAAGACAGGCATTCGTTGAATTTGAGTAAGTCAGCATGAAAAAAGGGGGGAAGTGACAATACGCTACAGAGCCTGGCAATTCAAATAGTGCTGCAGGGCTGTGCGCTGGATGAGAGTTACGGTTCTTGCGTTCCCTAGAAATACGTCTGTGTGTATTTACACACACACACAAAAGCACTTTCAGAAAAGAAATACATCTGTACCACAAAATTCACTACCACGGTTGACACCTCAGAAGAGAAGTCTAAACGTGAACATGTGGGACAGACTGACTGTGCCTACAGCTGGTCTGGCCAGGTTTTGGGCTGAGATAAAGGGACAGGGCAGTATTCAAAGGGCTCCGTCTCCGTGGCTGTGTGCCTCTTCTGTGGAAAAACATGATTTCAGTCTCCAGTCCGGTTACGATACACCTGCCATCCATCACAGGAACTAAGTTCAATTAAAACCAGGGAAGCTGAAGAAACTGGAGGGGAAAAAAGGTAAGAAAATACATACACATAAAAAGAACAATGAATCAAAAATGCAATGCAATGCCGTGTAATAAAAAATACTGCATCACCACCCATATTAACGGAGAAAGCAACAGGGTCTTCTGTTGTAAATAAGTATTTTTGACACTTTATTTCAACAAGGCAAGAAATAATAAGCATTTGGCTTGATCACTGGTTTCTCTCCACTATTATGATTCCAGCACACCACTGCGGTATTTATTGACCACAAGCTTCAGAGAGGAGAGACCGTTTGGTAAAGGTCTGGCACTGAAAGTATCACAGTATCACAAGGCTGGAAAAGACCTTTGAGATGGAGTCCAGTCTATGACCCAACACCAACACCTACTCGTCGTCTAAACCCTGGCACTAAGAGCCTCATCCAGTCTCCCCAGGGACGGTGACTCCACCACCTCCCCAGGCAGCGCATTCCAATGGCCAATGACCCTTGCAGTCAAGAATTTTTTTCCTAATGTCCAGCCTAAACCTGCCCTGGCGAAGCTTGAGTCCGTGTCCTCTTGTTCTGTCACCGGTCACCTGAGAGAAGAGCCCCACTCCTGCCTCACTACAGCCTCC
>VWPV01031528.1:60948-130843 GCA_013389885.1 Geococcyx californianus
CTCATGTTGAGTTTCCTGTCCACCATCACTCCCAAGTCCCTTTCCGCCTGACTGCTCTCCAGCCACTCTGCACCCAGTCTACAGCTCTGCATGGGGTTGTTGTGCCCAAAGTGTAGAACCCGGCATTTGGACTTGTTAAACCTCAGGCTGTTGGACTCAGCCCATCTCTCCAGCCTGTCAAGGTCCCTCTGTAGGGTCTTCCTACCTTCTAACAGATCGACACTTCCTCCCAGCTTGGTGTCATCTCTGAACTTGCTGATGAAGGACTCGGCTGGCATGCTGCCAGCGGCACTTACAAACTTTGTAACAAACTATACAGAAACTCAAACAGGACAGCAAAGAGGAGAAACCTAACCGAAAATAAAAAAGTGGAAAGTCAGGGCCTAGCATTCCTCTTCATCTCCAACAACCCCATGTGCTGAAATGCACTTCAGGCAGTTTTCTTCAGTCTTCTGAACCACGCAGAGATCATTTCACCAAGAAAGCTTCCTCTGAAGTCACGTTCAACCACACGGGTGCTGGACTAGAGACAGCTTCCATCTCTCCAGCACGAAATACGGCCAAACCGACCCGAGCTCTGGATGTCCTCATCACTGTACACCTGCCAGCAGGAACGTGCTCTACACACTCCACTCAAGAAACCATGTGTTTGTACATTCATGGGAAGAAGGGCCTTTTATATCCCTACGTACGTTAGAAGCGCAGGCTCCGCCGACAGAAAGAGAACTGCTGCAAATCATGTAAATTTGTGCCACACTTGTTTACATTTAGGACTTCCGGCACTTGCTGCGTATGAACCGGTAGAAAGGCAGTGTTCACATGAATTGGAGGGAAGGAGAATCCTGTTGTTGGACAAGAATAATTGGCAAGCACCAGGCAACTATTCCCATTGGGATTTTCACACGAGGTGTCCTGCAGTGTAAAGGTGTTGCAATCCTTTGTGACGTCCACTAAAAATAATGCACTGCTGTAACTTTGAAATATTCCAAATTCTCAAAAAGGTTGTGTTACAGGAAAACACTAATCCCAATGGACGTCTATTAGTCATGCACTGCAAGATCCTTGGATGTTTTAGAACAAAGTGTACAGACCACATGCAAGGCAGATAAAAAGGGAACAGTTACAAACCAGAAATTAAATTCAAGATGGGAAATATAACTTGCCTAGGCTAAACACAAAACCGGCACTCCTTTCCATAAAACATTAAATCTCTCCATAAAGTATTACATTTCAAACAAACTTCACGTGAGGATACTCCACAGTGAGAGCACTCCGGGAGCACAAAAAGTGAATTTCAAAATTTTACTATTTTTCACTTCTGTGGAATGATAAATTACTTTGTTAATCCTTGTTTTCCACATTGTGTCCTTCCCTTCCACAGTTTGAACTCCTCTGCCAGCAGGGAAAATCTGGCTTTACTTAAAGCTCAAAAGCAACAGCCTATGTGGAGCAGATGGACAGTACAGATCACTGTCTCTTTCTCACAGCATCTTTCCTCCTAACTTGCAGGACCAAAATAGCATTGCCATAATTACATTACTATTTCACCATTATCTGTCAAGTGGCACATTTTCACATAATATTAGCTATTAATTATTAATCTAAATTTAAAAATGGTCATTTAATGACTTATTAGTAGCCTCAAACTGAATTTTGGTACAAGCAGTATAATGTGGGCTGAGGAGGCATATCCTATAAACACAGCAAGTGATCGTTTCACAGAGGCTCACAAACCATCGGAGGTTTAAGAACCCATCCAAGTTGTGTAGGGCCCACATGGGCTGAGACCACCAGTTAGTCCAGGTGGCCCAAGGGAACAGCACTACGTCAGGCACCTCCTCTCCTGGAGACCCTCACACATTCTGTACATTGCCCGGTTTTGGCAGATGTGTCTCAGTGTACTGTGGTGGGATGGTTTGAAATCAGGACTTTCACTCTCTACAGTGCTCTTGGGAATTATTGGATTGTCATCTACAACCATCTAGGAAGTCTGTAATCACTGACTCTTAGTAAAGGCAAGTTCTGTACCGCGTGACATGCATTAATTCGTTTTATATATGCAATGAAACGCTGCGCCAAGCTGGCCCCTCATGTAAGCTCAGTAAAGAGATTTATTGGGGAGCCTCTGCAGACCTGGTTGGTTTCTGGACATACCTCTTCTCACACCTCCCCCAGATGCTACAGTCTCAACCCCAAAAATGACTGTTCTGTTTACAGACAATGCCTTCATTTTACCAGGCCTGTGCTTTCAAATTGGAAATCAGGATGGTGTGCAGTATTAAATACTACTCTTTGTGATAGGAACCATCAGCATTGAAAGAGATTCACAGTATCAGCTCACTCACAACACATACGTGGTGGAAAAAGAAATGAGAAATGTGTTAGGTGCAGTCTCACACAAAAGCAATCTATATTTTGACAACTGGCTGTGATTATTCTGTTTTCCTGTCTGCCCCAGTGAACAATAAATATAACAGCTAAGCAGTAACAGGAAAAGAAGCAGAAAGGTTGCGTTCAGCCATAGCACGAGCAGGGGCAGCCGAAGTACCAGCGTGCCACTGTCCGAGCCACAACCTGGTACAGCCGAAGTACCAGCGTGCCACTGTCCGAGCCACAACCTGGTACAGCCGAAGTACCAGCGCGCCACTGTCCGAGCCACAACCTGGTACAGCCGAAGTACCAGCGCGCCACTGTCCGAGCAACAACCTGGCACAGGAATGGTCTCAGCCTCTTACCCTGCAGTTGAGCAAAGTGTACAGCACGTGGTCCGGAGTGGTCTGAGCTCTCCACTGCAGCACTTCTGAGAGGAAGAGGAACTACAAAAAGCACAGGGATAGTCATGACACGAACTATCTTTTTGGGTTTAAAAACCACGTAACTGTTTTTGCCAGTTTAGCTATATCTTTCTTATTTACATTTTATATTAACATTTACGTTTTACATCAACACCCAGAAGCATTAAACTGATTTAATTCTTCTGCCATCCCACATTCACTGTAAGGTGCTTTGGCATGGCAGCAGTGGCCTCTCTGGAAGTGAAGCTTCTGCTAGGATTATAACATATTACTCCACATACTTTCAAAGCAATAAACTAGTTCTTATTGATCTCTGATATGAATTTAAGCATAATTTTTAATTCTTTAGCTTCCTCTCTTTTTTTCCTTACTATAAATCTATAAATATTTAAACAGCTTAGAACTTACTCATTTAATTATTCACACAAGCCCCCAAAAGAGCTGAATTTCAGGTTAATTTTAGCAGACTAAAATGACAACAAATAGGGTCAGGACCACATAAGTAAACAAAATTCCCTGGACTCCACCTCAGCTAATAAAAAAAGTAATAGTGGGTGATTTCTGGTAGAAGTCCCATTAACAGTTCCCACCATGTTTGTTCTGTTGATCCATGCATATTTATAAAAAAAGACAAACATCCAGCTGAAATGCAGTGATCCCCTCCTCACATCTAGGTTATATTTATCTGTAAAGAGGGTTCTGCAATATTTTAGTAAGAATTAGAAAACACAATCAACAAATTCTGCAATAACAGCCCTACTCTGCATGCACTGCTAAGTGTCCCCATGCTGACTGGCTAAATACAAGCCACATGGGAAGAGTTTAGCTTACCTTTCTGGCTTGGTCATTATCTTCTATTTGCCCCAGATCTCTGCCACTGGCCTGTGCAATTCTTTTTCCAGAGACCAAGTTCCCCACCATCACAGAGGCAGGGCCAATTTCTAGAATAAATGAAAAATGCGCTGAGTGCAATAAAAACCCTTGGCTTGCAGATGAAAATTCTTTGTCTTTCTTTTGCACTCCATGATATTTTCCCCATTGCTACCCACAACACCAAACCGTGAGCACATCTTTGTTGATACAAACCTTGGTTGATGGACCAGAAGAAGCTGGAAGACACGTAGGCCTGGATTCATCCTCTCTGGACATATCTAACTGAGGAGACCACTCAGTACGGGCTCTCTCCAGACAGAGACATGTCCCGTCTGCCTTGACAAGGGGAATCTTTGGAAAATTCAACTCCTAATCTAGGTATGTCCATTCAAGTGCCTAAAACCAGATGAGATGCATCCAGGCTTAAGGGACAATGCTCCTATTTCTTTCCTCTGCTCCCCAGGCTAAGTCGCATCTGTATTCACAGTTCCGTAACGCTACAAACCTGAAGTGACAAGGATTGGGAAGGCAGATGGTGCACGTGATAAAATGTATGCAAGTCCTTTGGTGCAAGCTAGAGACCGAAGAAAAATAATTTAACTTTAGAAGAAAGGAGGAAAGAAGAAGAAAGGAAATGTCAAGGCTGACACTTCTCTACAAAGTGGGTTTCACTGATGTTTTGTTGCTGCCATTAGGGAAGAAAGCCTGTCTCATGGATCATGGATACCATTTACACTCCTGCTGCCATGTGCTTTCTGCTTCTCCAAGATGGATTACTGATCAAATGCAATTGATACCAGCCTTTACTTCCAGTCCACGGTGTCCAGGCTTCGCCTCAGTGATGGTACGTGAGAGAAGTGTCAAAATAGGAGATGCCTAAGTAACCAGATAATGTACATCAAACAACACCCACAGACTACTCTGCTTTAAAAAGATGAAGGCAAGACATCCTCTAGGTAAGTCACAGCTATGCAAACCAGGAGTGCGATGCTATCAGTTAGGTGTCTGTGTTCCTGGCATGGATTCACCACAGCGATACAGAACGTGTACCTAACGGACCTCCACGTTCCTCCATTGCACTGACCCTAAAGCGGCGGCTGCTTTGCGCAGCAGCAACATGAAACACCCAAGTGAGCACGGCACACCAAGGCTTCACTGCTTTTGTTAAGTTAGCAGGAGTCACTGTTCGCCTCTGGCAGAGCCTGTGTCCACAAAATGACATTATCACAGTATCACAGTATCACAAGGTTGGAAGAGACCTTTGAGATAACTGAGTCCAACCTATGGCCCATCACGTACACCTACTACCTACACCTACTCCTACTTGTCAGTTACACCATGGCACTAAGTGCCTCATCCAAATTCTCTTTGAACACCTCCAGGGATGGTGACTCCACCACCTCCCTAGGCAGAGCATTCCAGTGAACAATTACCCTCTCAGTGAAGAACTTCTTCCTAATGTCCAGCCTAAACCTCCCCTGGCGAAGCTTGAGACCGTGTCCTCTCGTTCTGTCACCGGTCACCTGAGAGCAGAGCCCCATTCCTGCCTCACTACAGCCTCCCTTCAGGCAGTTGTGGAGGGTTTATGGTTTGGATTTCAAAAACATTTGTCCCGGGGGTTTCAATAAACAAATAAGCCGACAGTTTTGGTGAACTTGCACTGGATTCATGATGGACAGTCCCCATGTCTGAGATCCAGAGGGTATAAGCACTTCATATTCAAAGCTGGTCTTCCAAGTGGAAAGTTAACCAACACTTAGGCTAACATAGCTGAGTTCAGGGCTTTAAGCGTGAGGCTACATATTCAGAAATTCTTGAAATTAATCTTACTGAAAACTGCAATTGGATTCAAAGTAAAAAATTCGCTGAAAAATGTTCATTAGGTGTGAGCAACCAGCGCCTGGACGGCAGCAGGATACCAGGGCTTTCTCAGTCGCTTGAGTCCGTGTCTTGCTGTACCATTTCACACAATACGTTCCTCATAAAGAGTAGCAGAACTTCTGAGGAACCATCTTAAAACTTGCTTTTGCTCCGTACAGAACCAAGAACACACGGCACTAAGTCACGGTCCCTTACCTGGTTGTTTTTGCCTTGGTTTAGGCAGGTTTGTTACACACGTATGGGGACACATCAGCACATTACAAGGATGTAGTGATCCTTCCAAGAAGAGCTGTTTGGTTTCCGACAGGTGTATTCCTCCCAGTGGCGTCTTGGGAAGCGTGTTTGCTGGTACGAGCGCTAAGCAGTAGACTCCCACTTGATGAATACTGTCAATAGCCTAAAAAGAGCAGGAAGTCTCTTAATGAAAGACTAATTTTTCATCATTCTAATAAGCACATGTTGAGCTGAATTACTGCATGAAACAACCCTAATAATTAACTGGCAATGGAAAGCCACTTCAGCAGTGTCAGTGATAAGGAGGTTCTATTCAGCGGGAACAGGTGGACGGAAATGTAACACTGATGTTATTGCACCCACTCCAGAAGATAAAAAAGCAACCCAAAACCTGGTGATAAAGAGAAATCTATTAAGAAGTGCTACCTAGGCATCCCTCTTCAGCACATGCCAGTAGCACGTATCCTGGAAATTTATTACTAGGATGGGCTGGCAATCCATGAGAAACTGATTTTAACCTGTGTACTCCTCAGAATTAAAGTTCAAAGGATTCCTATCAACTTAACATCCAGTCCATGCTGCAGAGCAAA
The DNA here is from genome assembly GCA_013389885.1 of Geococcyx californianus. Classification (NCBI taxonomy): domain Eukaryota; kingdom Metazoa; phylum Chordata; class Aves; order Cuculiformes; family Neomorphidae; genus Geococcyx; species Geococcyx californianus. The sequence continues at coordinate 67,322 of VWPV01031528.1, forward strand.
GAAAAATTGCAAAGATCGCACGTGTATCACCACATACGCACCCTTGCACGTAGCTTACGAATTTTAAAATGTGGTTTGTTTCTTTTTTTTAAGACAACCATTTCACTCCCCGATTACTGTGTAAAAGGTTGTCAGGCAACAATGAGAAATGAGAGCAACAGAAGGGAAAACTATGAAACTACCCACTTAAAAAAAAAAAAGCTGTTGAATGAAAATCTGAAAAATAAGCATCTTTGAAACTTATAGTAACCATGCTCATCGCCTGACAAGTAAAATAAACTGCATCATTTTCAAGAAATCTATAATGTGCAGTATCTATGTAATTTATTCAGGTAAACATGAATATCACTGCACTGAAATTTTAATTGCATACGCATTTTAACTAGTTATTTTCCTTACACTGGCCACAAAAATTGCAGCAAGTTAGAAAAACAACTTCAGACATCCACGTAGACTGAGAAACAAATTACAAACAGCATCTAACGAGTAGTTAAATGTTCAAAATTACAATTTACTTAATTTGCATTTTAATTCTTTACTGTGAGAAAAGTGCACGTATACATCTGTTGCCTTGAAGATACAATCTCTATCCTGGGAATCAAATAATCATTTTTAGTTATGTGCTTAAGTGTTGACCAATAAATTACTGATTACTTCTACAGAGATTCCAAACTATACTTTGCTTTTGGCTTTTGTTTGCTTCATTTTTATCAATTTGATTGCAAAATTTCCTATGAAAGAATAAAAAGGCAGTTAATCATTTTACAAACATTGCAGTTTTAGTAGTGGCAGATCTCACAGCAGCATCAGAAAACCTTGCTACTGGTCTGCCGACACCTTGCCTGAAAGATAAGCAATAATGAGATATCTAAGACAGTGCAAACACAATGTCTCATGTTTCTGGCAGAAAGCATCACAAGCTCCCAATTGTGATGTTATTTGTAGGTTCTGAAAAGCAGTGATAAATCATGGGATCCTCATCTGACATTGGTTTGAAAGGAAAGCCCTATAGAGCAAGTAACCACTCTTATTCAAAAGTAAAATGTGAATCCTAGAGCTGGTGAACGACAAGCAATACCCAGCTGGGGCGGGCTGAGGAGTGTTACATAAAATGATTCTCCAGTGACTTCTAGACTGTTTCCTTAGAGCTACCTCTGTAGCTCAATGCCTGATAAAAATGTCACGGGTCATTCAAAATTGTCATCTTTCACACTTTTGAATCTGGCACTTTTCTGAAGCAGGGGGCGGCTTTGTTTCACAAGGATGAGCACTGATGAAGAGAGTCTTAAAATTTTAAGAGATAAGAATACCAGTCAATACTGCTGGCATTTACACTTCTTGATGAGATGGTTTTTGAAATGAGTCTGCCCAGTCAGAGAAAACACATTAAAGATACTGAAACTTGCAGAGTCCAGATTGCCATGTTGTTCAAGCTAAGAAAACACCCCATTCTGACAAAACTCCCCAGACAGACACTCTGCAGTTTGGCAGTAGATGTCCTTGCTCTTCCTAGTCCTGTCAAGTCCTGCCGGCGCGCTAGCACTGGTTAAACTAACATCCTGTTTGCCAGATACACAAACACGTCCTGAAGGGTCAAGATCAGTCTGCAGCAGCCTGGGAGATGAGCAAATATCTAGGATCCATCAGGCTGAACTGCTGAGTGACCTCTGGTCTTCACCCACGCTGCCACCAGCACACCCTCTTCCTCCTCCACTACTCTCAAGAAACTCTGTACCCAGCCTGACTGCTCCCTCTCAGCTGTGCCTCGGCTAAAACCCACCAATGCAGTTCAACGAGGTCCCACACGTACGGCAGCTCCACCGAGGAGCAGGAAGGGTCAGGGAAACTCAGAATAAGATGCAACACCCTGGAAAGAAGTTCTGCCAATCAATGCAGTTCAACTCTAGGGAAGAGACACAGCAAGACACTGCAGAAGCGGGCAGTGTAGGGCAAGACCGGCACAGGGTGACAGACGAGTCTCACAAATATCATCACAAATGAGCAGCAATTTGATAGAGTTTGTAATCTCGTATGTCACACACAGTCATGACACAACTGTGGTATCGTTACGTTGGTCACCGCTAGCAGATGATTCAGATACAACTGGATACCACTTCCTGACATCTGTCATTAAAAATCTGGTTGTGAAGGAGGCATAAAGCATCCCACGTGATCCTGGCTTCTGTGCTCTATCTCCTCTCTCAGCTGAAGTGGAACCAGAAACTTCTTGTTCGCACGGCAACGCATGCCGGAGTTGCAGACTTTACACACGGTTGAAGAACGCAGATGCACAAATGCGTACTTTGACACGGCCACCATCGTCAGACTCTGCGGTGACCTGATCACACTCAGGATAGAGTACGGGCAGAGACAGGATAGACTTCTGGCAGGAGTAACCCGACACAAGACTCCCACAGTGTTCAGTACTGAATTCTACCAGCTAGGATGGTGTAAGACACAATCTTTGTAAAAGTCATAAAAATGCTCAGCTGACAAACAGGAGAGTGTAGGCCCAGAGTTTCAACCTTTGATTTGGGAGCTTGTTACTTGATAAAAATTACCAAAGCATTGGCAATCCAAAAGCCTTTCCTTCCAAAACAGCTCGCCTTAGGTGCTGCTAGGTGCTTCAAAGGCTTTACACGCGATGGACAAGCTAGAGGTTCCAGCTTTTCTTGGCAACAATATAGATCTACTATGAATATGAGATTCCTCTAGCTGTTTGAAACATAGCTATATTCTAAACCTAGTCAGCAGATAAACCTGCCTTGAGATGGACAGAATTTTATATGTTCAATTTCTTCAGGAATATGGTAGACTGATTCCATTTCTTATTCAGTACAGAGCACTAATGAATAAAATTATCTTCTCTGAAATGTGTGGGATCTTTTCCTTTGGCTCCTGGGCAAAGCAAAAAAAAGGATATTTGCAATATTTACCTGAGAAGACTCCTTGAGGAAGGACAGAAAGGAAGATAAGTGAGAGAAGTGGAAGTAACAGACAACCAGCTGTAGAAAGATCTGAAACCATTTCAAAAGGTAGCAACAGAGAGACTTATTTGACTACATCTCCATTAAACCTTTTGAGTGACAACTGGCTTAACCATGGAGATGGAAATGATAGAAGACTATCTAAAGTTTCTAATTTTTTGCTTGTGGACATTTGAGTTGAAAAATCTTTGGGTATGGAAATGATATTGGTTTAACTCGGACTGCTATTTGTAAGGAGATGATCAGTATTTTTTAGCATTCAGTAGCTTCTGTCTTCTGCACAAAGTGTCCACACCACCATAGAGGTGGGGTTCATCATAGTTGCATGTGCCTTGCATGATGCACGAGACAGCTAGAATGGGATTCCTTGCAGTAAGTGTCTCTATATCTCAGCTTATCAATCATCTCCTTGCATTTTACTGAAGGGAAATAGGTATTTTTAGGCTGTGTTTTATCCAGTTTATTTTAGCTATTGACATGGTGCACTAGAGATACATAATCCTAATTGATTAAAAAAACCTGGAGATCTAGCTCAGATATGTGTATCTACCTTTGATGAGGTCAACTTCTTATCAGTGCCATTTACTCTTTAGTAGGAGATTCTGGTAGCTTTTGACAGTAAGAGTGTGTAATACATTAACTCATTACCCTTTTGAAATAATGACCATATCCTTACCAACCATACGCTGCTTTCTACTTGCTACTACATACTTCAATTCATCCCTGTTTCCTTATAGTTATTCTGATTTCAAAAAAGATTCCTCTCTGGACACATGTGATCCATACAGGAACTGTCACTCAGAAGAATCTACTTTTGTGCTCATTAAGTGCAAGCGCAACTCAAAGTGGACTTAAAATTACTCAAAGACAAATGTCATTTACCTTGGGGGCCTGAAAAATGAATGAAAAGAATATAAAGCAGGAAAAATATTATCCAAATGTACATAAAGAGCATTACCTGGAGAACTCTACTCATCCATTGGAAACTGTCTTCCTCTGTGGAATCTGGCCTTTGCTCAGCGACAATAACTATCCTTTCATCATGCAGCACGCTCACTGAAAACACCGCTATTCTATAGAAGAGAAGGAGAGAAGAGTGTTTAGGCCAAGAAAGATGGAAATACTTGTCCTTCACGTTAACTCTCCATAACTATGATTTTTGTTATTTATTACTCAGACATAAATTAGTATTTAATTTATGGAAAAAAGCAACGATAATAGTTTTCGATCATTTCTGCAGGAGAAAGAGGTGGCTTTGTTCTAGAATCATGCAAATCCTGGAATAACGCCACAGCAGGGCTGGAGGAGTGAAACTTCTTTGAATAAAGAAATAAGGAAAGCCCCACGTTTGGGCCACAACAAGGTAGTTGTTAAACTGTTGTATAACAGCCAGCACAAACACCTTCTCTGGCCCCATCTTAAAAGGAAGTAATTGCAACATCATTTTGTGACTGGTCTGCCACGTGATCAAGCGCATGCTACTGCATTAGGGTCTCCAGAAGGTTTAGAGGTCTCCTGCTCAGTTTCAGTACATTAGAAAGGGCACACAAGGATCCAGCACCACGATCAAGAACTTCAGTGTTAGGCATACTGGAAATATTCAACTCAGACAGGTGGGATCCTATTGAGTCAACACCCTCAGAATTAACCAGCTGTACAACGGGAAATTTTCATAATCACAGTTTTGGACCATGGTATCTAAAATGTGCCTCAGCACCGTCTCAGGTTTCCCTCTGCCGTCTCCTGGTTCTACCCGTATAAACAGCAACGAGGGAAACCATGATGCAGATGAAGCACTGCCTTCTGAACGCATTTTGGGTCACTTACACCTGGTCTCTGCAAACTAAGGAGTTCTACATAATGTAAGAAAAGAAAGGATCAAACCTTCCTCTGTAGACAAATTTCATTGGTTCCACAGCCAATGCTGTTGCTACGATGTCATCAGCATTATGTCTTCTTCCACTGACAACCATTAAACCATCCATTTTGCCAATAACAAAGACAAGTCCACCTGGTCCTATAAAGCCTAGTAGCCCAGTCCTTATAAAAGGATATTCAGTGATAGGGCCACCGGAACTGGTCATAGGAAACACCTGTTAAGAGACAGAAACACCAGTCTTCAATTCTACACACATAAATCATGCTGTGAAATATTTCAGGCATGGTCTCTCAGATGGCTCTTCTGGAACAACGTAAACAGGTCACTGGTAATGCTCTTTACTCTTCACTGACCATAAAGAGAGTGTCAGGAAACTCCCAGACCAGTGTGTGTGATTGCCAATACCTGAGTTCCAGCAAGTTCAGTCCCACTTTCTACACCATACACGTTTTCCCTAACCACGCCTCTATAAATCAATTATGACCTTAAAAAAATACATATAAACCAGCATAAACAGTAGTGAACTAAAAAACCAATGCTGTGCAGAGTGCAGCCAATGTGCTATGTATAGATTACTGAGAGATTAAATTGTAAACATTAGAGCAGAGGTTTTTCCAGTACCCTCATGCTTGTTTCCAGCACAGCATAGAGAAATAAGCAGGCTAGAAGCAAAGCTGTTCTAAGGTTCTGTACATTAACGACTCTTGCAGCTGAGCACGTTTTTATCTAAGGTCAATTACGTCCTCAAAATACTAGCGATAAGCCTTCTGTGGCACGTCTAAAAGTGAAAATACAGCCCCACGCAGAGCCTCTTTACGTGTTTGAGTACCAGATGCAGAATTTCCACAAGACAGATTTCTGCCACTTCTCCCATCCTAACTAGCCCAGCACTATCCTCCCGGCATCCTTCAGGTTGCATTAGGACAAAACCACACTTTCCTGTCATCGCTTCTTTAAACTGAAATAGTCTAAAGGCAAGTTATTTAGGACAATGGCAAGTGGAAGGCCATGGCTATAAAGTGTCCTTCAGGTCAAAATCTGCTGCCAAGGGCCCGCAGGTGACTCTTACTGAACAGATTTAATGCTTATACATCCTCAGCCATAACTCACTTCAGGAACACGAGATTCTCTTGCTCTAGTACCTGCAACTTGAATTAGCCAGTAAACAGAAAAGAAGCCCTCTTGGAGAGGGAGAACACACTTAACTTTAAAAATGAGCGGTCTTGCTCACTCAATGGTAATTAATTTGCCTACCATCAAGAATAAACCTAAATATGCTGTTACACTGCAAACCCAGTTATGAATTATGAATGATCTTACAGTTATAGCAAATACTACAAAATGAACATAAATACATTTTCACCCTGAAATATGTCAAACCTGGGATTATCACTCACACCAAGGACTGCCAATTGTACTTGTAGCACATATTCGGTTATCAACAAATTTCAGATCACAATAGCATAGTAGGGTTCCTGGCTTCAATAGCAGATGGGGAATTGTATCCACCAGTCTCCATTAATTGTCTACTGTACAGGGTTTACAACATTCAGATCCGCATTTGCAGGAGATATTAGTCATGTTTGGTCTGTTAAAATTGGCAATATTAGAACATTTGTTAAGGCAAGAGTAAGTGCCCTTATTTTTTTCTCTAACTAATAAAAGACTAAATAAAAAGCTCAGTTTTCTTCAGTATTTCTCTGATTTCTTCAGCCTTTCATACTTGAGCAGAAGTTAATGAAAACAACTGAAGAGGTACAACAGAGCTATCAATACAGCTGTCCGCATTGGAGGTGAAACCTACCGGAAAACAGATTCCACAAACCAAAAAGGCTTTCGCTTAAGGCAATTCAAATAAATGCAGGCAGGGACCAATTAGAAAGAAGTATCTTTGCTGTAACTCTTGAAGACTGCATCTGTCAGGACTCTGTACAGGTGCGAGCCGTAAACGCTGGTTGTGTTGTGGAAACGCTGGAAAATGTTTTTAAAGATACTCAGCAGCCTTCCTACTGTTGGCAACCATCAAATTCTGCACGTAGCTAGCTCAGACTTGTTAAGTATTACCTTTCGAACTTTGTCTTTCTTCCTCCTTTCCTTCTGATTGTTCCAGCCCCTGGTATCTTCTTTCAGAATTAAAATAAAAGCTCTTTAGAGCCAAAACGAAACCCACATGAAGATCTGCTGTTGCACTTAATGAACTGGGCTTCAGTGCAGATTACCTGGCTAGAGTACCTGAGACTGCAAGCCACAGGCATTGATTATTACTGCTATCCTGATATTATTACTATCAATATTTTATGTGAAATACCATCTGGAAACAGGAAAAGTTAAAAGGGAAGGAATTAACATAGAATTTTTTTGGTCAGCTTACCTCAAAAGTATTTTTGGTCATGCCCGAGAGTCCATAATATGATGTACCCGTTGCAATAGCACATACACAAAGTTCTCCTATTTCATCCGTTTTACAGAGCTGAGGAATTCCATCTGGCTTCACTGAACACATTATAGCTAGAGGGAGAGCAAAGGACTTCAGAAAACATTATAAAATAAACTACAGAATCATCTAAATACCGTGGGAAAGATTGTGGTGGAATTGACATAAATAAACCATACATAGACTCTAACAACTGGTGTCTCAAACGTTAATGTGTTCAACATTATCAAACATTATTTACATTATGTATAATACTTACACAAAGAATGCAAAGATCTTTATGTAAACTCAAATCTTTACTCTGATAATAAAACCTAATTTGCCTCGCTCTCTAAAATTTCAGTTGATTTGCAAATCACTCTGAAGTGCAACTGTGCTCCCGGTTTCGCATGCTGAAGACCAGACTTGCTGCAGTCAGTGCAAAACAAAATAATCTAATAGTGTTCTTGGTAATAATTACACTACCAGGGAGGCAGGAAATTCACCTCTCACAAAGTAGCAAGTAACACCCTATGAAAGATCAAGATGTTCTAGCAGACTACTCCGGTAGTTTTACTAAGAATTAATCAGAGCTCAGATCTCCTCTGTCCGGCCTTACAGGACTGCAGAGACAGCAGGACCTTAACAGGAGGGACCAGAAAGCGCTCATCTGAGGAAGAAAATGTGTTACGTGTAAGCCATGTGAGAAAAAAATCCAGTGTGCTGCCTTCCGTACAATCCCGGTGCAGGAGTTCAGCACATGGAGACTTTGCGGTTGGAAAGAGAATATGGTGAACAAGGGAGATCACAAACGTGTCAGGGCGTCTTCTAAGTACAGGTGTAAAGAATCTTGAACGACTCTGAGGAATGACAGTGTGAACCTTTATTAAAATTATGAGAACACAGTATGAAGGGCAAGATGGCACATCTATAATATCTTATACGAAAACTATTTGACAACCAGTGTTATCCCCCTTTATTTTAAGTTGAAATTTTGTAAGATGTGTGCATGTGTCTTACTCATTCGGTGCACACTATTAGCTTAAGAAACACTACAGTCTTATCCTTTTCTAGTTCCAAAAATATCTCATTTGAAATCTAGCTTTTATGAAAAATCTTATCTCCATCTTTGAAAGCACTGGTTCGGTCTGAATGTATCAACACGAACTGTGCAGTCATACCTCCTTTTTCTAATAACTGGGTGACAGCACAAGATCTTTGGAAAAACATTCTGCAGGCCTTCAGACAGCACTTTTGTTGATCCTTCGCACTGGGTTACGAAAGCTTTCACGACCAAGTCTCACCTGGGTCAGGATTACGGATATTCATAGCCACCAGGCACTGTACTTCAACTTTCTTATTTTTCTCTACTGGTATCTCACGGCTAAGGAATGGATGTTCTGATGTGGTGACAGGCTGTTTGAAACATGCTGCTAATGCGAGCGGAGACAGCCAGAGATAAACAGAGAGAAGAGATCTCGGGGTTCCCAAACGACACAGTTTTACAAGGTGATGCTTTTGGACTATTATGTTTTCAGGTACACATGCTCCAATCCCAACACAGGTTGTCCAACAGCAAAGTACATCCACCTACGACTTCCTACAGCTAATAACTTAAATTGATAAATCACAGTGAGTTTCAAAGAAAGTTCCTTACCTCCTGGCATCACTAATCCAACATCCTGGACAGTCAGAACTGAAAGCTTTTCTTCGGAGTCTACTCGAATCACCCCGTAAGTGAGTCCATGCATGGACAGAACTCCTCTTCCTGGCGGCTGATTGCTGTCATCTGTTGGCCTGCAACCACGGATTATAACAGCACCATCAGGCAGATGGAAGCATTCACTCATTCTTGATGGCCCGCTATTGCAAATACTCTCCTATTTGGGACTTAAAATTTCACCTCTTTTTCCTTTACTAAGTCTGACAGAATCCTGTTTTTCAGTAATTTCTGACTAATCATGCCTGTCAGCTCTCCCATTCAGTAGCCATCGTGTACATGGGGCTGCAGAGATGAAAGTAATACCTAACATTTACCCAAAACAGCCTGTATTTATTTTCAGATAGGTTTATAAAGATTGATTAATGAAGTAAAGGCCTTTTGTCTTCTTTTAAAAACACCCGAGAGGCGGTGCGGACGATGTGGAGGTAAATGCAGCCTAAATATCTGAAACTGAGCAGCAAATCACTTGATAAATTCCCTCTATGTTACCTACTTGGAGGAAATCTACAACTAGGAAACCAAGCTCACCTGCCAGACTGAAGGCCTAAATCTAACACTGGTATCAAAGTCAAAGCTAGAATGCAAGTATGCTGTGTTTAAGTCACAGTTACAACTTCCCACTCCCAATCCCTCGGCATTTAAAATTTCTAAAGAAAAGAAATTGGGTTGTAATAGATTTACTGCCAAGTGCCTCTGGAAGCTGTAAGGACTTGACCATCTTTATTTTGATGCATGTAATTGAATTCTTCCTATTCTAATTTACCACATGAAAATTAAAGCAAATTACACCTTCACCAGTCATGGTCAAAATGTTGTGGGTGCAGACTCTGTAACACCTCAGTTTGTTCCGATTCACTGCCGAGACACCGTACAATTCCACAAAATCAGCACACGCTGTCAGCTTGTTTCAACAGAAACCCACCAGCTATACCAGTGGATACCATTATGCGTACGCAAAGTGTGGCTTGAGCAAACGAATGCTGACATATGCAAGTTATTAAGCAAGGGGAATGTGTCAGGGCTTTTCACGTCTCAAAAGATTCTTATGCTGTCCTGCATTTTAAAATGCTAACCTGATGCTGATTTGAGTGTGGATAACGCATCCACGTAGAGCAGCCAAACTCCAGCTATTCTCAAGACAGATATCAAGATGGATAAACCAGCCACTATTTAGTTCAAGATCCTGTGTTTTTCCTAGGTATTCCATCATAACACAACTATTTTTCAACAGCTAATGTCCTTTTACGTGACATTTCTCCTCTGTTGTGCTTGAAATACTAGACAGGCCTTGGACAACCACGCTCACAAAGCTTTGCGGCGCGCGGCACTACAAACTTCAATTAACAGGTTTTATGAGGCATATTTCTCAAGTGACACAGTCAACAAAGAAGGATGCGGGTATGCCTGAAAACACATTAGAACATGACAAATGGTGCTGGTACACAAGCAGATGTGATAAATAACATTCCCACCATGTAGAAGGAACTTCCAGTGACATTATTGACCAGCTACCTCTCACCCTTGCTCCCCAAACCACACTTTTCACTGCTCAGGAGAAAGGTCTTCCACGGGCTCACACAGTTTCTCACAAGCTTCCAGGAGTTGAGGTGCCTAGACTTTCACCACATTTTCTTGCATTACTTAGCACATCTAAAGACTGCTAAAAAGAAGAGTGGGCACAGCTTTGAAAGGCACTGGCTATGTAAGGACAGGGGTGCCAGGGCGGGAAGCCAGAGGCAGGAGACCAGCTAGGATCACCTCCAGGGACTCGTCAGTAGAGCCAAACTTGCTGTGGCCTGGGTTGAAAAAACAGCTTTTCCCGGGTTAGCAAGAAGTGCTGTCTAACGGAGGCAGCTGCGCAGAAAAGTCAGTGCCGAGGGTCTGGGTTCCATGGGATGGGCATTTCAGAGCTGCTGTTTCGGATTATTCTGGTATCCTGGTAGTCCCAGGGGGATCCCTGAATGAGACCCCAGTTACCCCTGCTCGAGTCTCCTCTTGCAGGCAATGAGCTATCTGACTCCAAAGGGAATACAGTCAGAGACCCAGGATGGAGGAGCAAGGTGGGGAGCTGAACACCTGACAGTACCCCTGCATCCTCTTCCAAGTATGCTGTCAGAAACAACCCTGCAATTTTGTCCTGTGCATGATATCCACATGGCAACAACCCTCAAGCGAGCATCTCTGCCACATAGAAGGGAAGATGAGATATAAACAACCTTATTGCAATGTATTTATAACTTACTTCAAAAGTTCACATTTTTAATTTACTTTACACATTCATGTCGAATACTGGATTTGGAATTCTTTAAGATAAATCCTTTGATTACGGTAGGAGCAACTAAAAAAGATGTAATTCCACCTGCTTCATACACAAAGTAAATTTAGATTAAACCACCAGACAAATCCACCCTTTCAATTTCCTTAACCATGAAAGAGGGACAATGTGCATCTATTTCAAAGCTGATTTGTTCATACTGAGCAGCTGTGGAGCATTTTGAGACCAGTTATTACTAACAATCTATTCTACTACTATTTTTGCCACTCATTTAAATGGGAAAAGATCTGTTCCTAAACTTAAGCAAGCGGCTTCAGATAATAAGCTATAAACCAAATGGGAATACCATAAAGAATTATTTGTGTGACATATTCCTTTAAATATTAGGCTTCACGATTCGGCTCTAAGGCTAGAGTATCTACCAGTCTATTACTGACTGTCTTTTTCTAAACTATAAGGGTATTTCAACCGAACTGGTTTTGTTACTCTTCCTTGTAGGAAGATCAGTAAAAATACAGCATAGATTTTGAAAGAGTCAGAGCATTAACAGGGAGCTCTCTGGATCTGTGCTCCGCAGGGAGTCATTTTAATGCCTACTTCAGCCGTAACTCTTTGGAACTTGTATGATAATGACTTTACTGTCAGAGGAGATGGCTTGAATAAAATGAAAAATACTAAAGCTAAGTTCAGCTGGTATTATCCTACCATTAAACAGACTTCAAAAAAAAAAAAAAAAAGAGATACATGTTCAGTAACATTCACTGTAGTAAGAACTGCTCTGTAATTACACAGTGAGGCACTGAAGATAAAAATGCCTCTTCTTGGAATTATCCACTGGTTTATGCGTTAATAATTTTTTTTTTTATGTAAGCTCTCAATGTAGTTAATGTGAAAATGAATCTCTAGTGCTTCAGATGGCTATAAGAACCGAGTTTAAGTCTAGAAAGGGCTTGCCAGCCATCGCACGTTGAGATGCAGCGAATTGTCCCACTTCATAACCTCTGACCTGGGGCAGATTTTCCAGGGCTAACACAGGACATGAAACCCCTGCACCATTAATCACTGACCAGCACAAGCGACACCCGCCGGCCAAACACCTCCTCTTCAAACCTACGGAGAGAGCACCAGCTCATTCCAAGGGAGAGAAAGTCTGCAAAGCATATGACAGGGAAAGCCATCACAAAGGAAAACCAACGTAATCCTTGGTGTAAAGCTGAGAACAGACTGGTGGAGCCGAATGAAGGGGCTCTCCGAGATCCTGTAGTTCACAGAAAGACAACTAACAGGGACAGGAAGAGTCCCTGATGGACAGCTTTCAGATTTTGTAAGTTAATAATGAGGTTGTTGAAAGTCAGCCCCGCGTCGCCTCATGTCTTTCTTCCTCTGATGTTTCATGGGAAAGCTAATGGAAAATCTAGGTAAATGTCACTCGGAGAGTGTATTTTAAACTTTGTGGCAGGAAGTACGTTCCTGAATGCTATTGCAGCGCTCTACACTTTTAAATTGCACGTTTTAACACGTGAAACAATCAAACAGCTGCAGAAATCTGAACTGAAAACCAAAGTGACTGCTGCTCACAGTACAACTTCAGGAAACCTCTGCCGAAACAGACAACGGTGACGTCATTTACTGTGCGCTACAACACCCGTAACAGGAGGCTGCTGCACACTGACACTCACGTTCATAAGGCTTAGTAGTTTTATTAGAATTTATCATTTTTATTTCTAGGCACAAAGCCCCCAGACTCAAAGCGCGTTTCTAGATGACAGCGTTTACGAATGGTTAAAAAGCACCAGTCAGCCCAAACCAACCTGCAGGACGTCATCATTCTCTTTAAACAGATTACTTTAAAGCATGATTTTCCTCGATAGATATTCCATTTAAATTCCCACATTTTAATTAATTTTATGCTTATAGTGGCATTTTCTCACATCTTCTTACAGCATTAGCTTTTGCATGTCAGTCTATTTCATTTAAAATCAGATAAAATTATAGAAACGGGAACTGAATTATAAAGCACCCTGAAGTTAAATTATTAACCCACAAATTCTTCTTGTATGTCTTCTTTAGACATAAACAAAATGAAAACTAAAAATGTCACTCAGAAGTTAAGTAAGGAGATTAATCCTTGAATAAATTTTTCGTTTCTTGTCAAATTACCGCGTGTGTTCTCTGTGGGTCTATTTCCACTGGTGTAACACAGTACCTTCGAATCGCCACCGTGAGAGCTTCTGGCGAGCTAGCGCAGGGACAAATGACCTCCTGTCTCAGACCTTTACTTTGGAAGACATTGAGAAATGCATCACAGGAAGAAATAGACCCTGGAGTAAAGAAACGAAGATCAGAGGAGAAAAATAATCTGATTTGTGAAGAGATGCTTTTCAAACTGCAGACTTACTACTGAATATATAAGCTTTTCAGAAGAAAAAAAAAATAAAAAGGTCCCACATCCACTGGGAAGGAAACATAGCTGCTACAACGCTACAAACGCACACACATTGCCAATGCATACAGAGAATAAAGGCTAATTTTTAAGCATAAAGTCCTTTCACTACGCTAACACAGAAAAGCCATTACTGCTAGATTTACCATACAAATTTCATTTGAGTTTTCTTTTATAAGACAAGACGAATTAAAGATTTAATTCAGAAACGCAAAGCAAACTACTACAGAAAAACCAGAACACCTACACACTGGTATCTTAAATAATACAGAGAAAGAGTTCGTGCTGTTAATTGTCATGAAGTGATCCAGATGTGGTTCTCCGGAGTGGTCTAAGTATTTCCCTTAAAGTTTCAGTTACATCTGCATCTCAGCACCATCATTCAGAAGAAACGTTCTGATCCTTTCTATAGCTTAAGTCTGTTTATGTCAGCCTTTATGCACCATGTCACGTTAAACAAAACCGGGTTTACTCCAGCTTACATTATGTGGAATATCAAGTTTGCTTCAGGTTTACCTGAAGAAATATGTATTTTAAAAATCCAAAATTAATTACTGGTTTCATAAATATCGTACAGTTTGCCACAGACAAACCCTATACTTTGTACATATTTTAGCTAAGATGACTGAAGTTTGAAACTTTGAACACAAGACAGAAAACACTTGCTCTTCTTTACTGGAGTGCAGAAGCCCAGCTTACATGGGTTTGCACCGTCGGCCACTATCAGCATTCGCAGTGAGGAAAGGTTGATGTCTCTCTGATCTCGATGTGCCACCAGCGCCCAGTGCATGTCTCTGGATTTTACACAGGCAACTTTTGCTGCAATTAGAATAGGAAGATTATTAACACACCACATAAAGGCTATGCAGCTGTATTATCTATTTGTACTTTTGATTCTGACTACCATGAATACTTCTACATATTCTCGTTCCTTACCTTTGTATTGACAGACTTTTTGTATCCATGACAGTGGATTCACCTTCATTAAGGAGTACGGAATACTTATAACATGCATCATGTTCATGACACTCTGAAATCAAATAAGATAAATGGGTTTTATACAACAATGGTGGTAATTATTGATACTGTGTTATGGGCAGGGGCATCTATGCAAATCACTCTATGTTTGTTTTAATTGTCAGTGCTGGCGTTTATCTTCTCCTGTCAAGATCTCTACACGAAGATGAAACAGACCCTCATTTTCTAATGCTTTAATTAAGGACTAAGGATTTAGATTAATCAAATCATAACTTTGAAGAGGTATTGTAAAAAAAGGAAACATTTTCTTTCTATTTATAATCTAAGCCATTTACTTTAAACAGAAAAACCGAAAACCACCTTGGACGACCTCTGCTACGGAGGTTCATGCTGTCCCTGAGTCTGCGAAACTTCAGTTTCTATGAAGCCTCTTTACTCAAAAGGACAACAGCACCATAAGGAAATCCATCTCTCTGAAGACTGAGAAAGTACCAATGGTAGTGAGGCACAAATTACTCAAAAGACAGCAGACAGAGAAACTCGAGCCTCAGATGCAAAAGAATCAGTTTATTTTAATAGAAAATATAAGAAGCAGTTTTGAGTCCTTCTCCAGGTGGGCTCATCCCAGGACTTTCATCAAGGTCACAAAAAGTTGCAGGAAGTTCAGAAAAAGCAGCTGAGTGAAACAAAGGCCAGTCCCAAAGCTGATCCCCCAGTGTGAGGCAGCCAGTTGCTTTAGTGATTTTGCAGTGTCACTGCTAAACAAACAGCTTGTAAAGGAGCTGCTGCTCTACTTCTGCTTCTGTTAGAAACACCTTCTGAGGGCAACAACGTCTCTGCCCACAGCAGCTCAGATTAAATACCGTATTTGTTTCGGAAAACCTAGGCTTAAGAAAGGTTAAGTGTCCCAGTGGATCCAACACCTACATTCGCAGAGCTGCAAAAGGGAGTTCTCCTTTCAGTCTGGCACAAGTGCAAGTACAGGAAGAGCTCTTACAGGCAAGTCACGAAACAAATGGAGCTCACAGGAAAATTAATACCAAAGGCAGGCACGGAAAAGCTCTAGTAGACGCTTGCTTTCAGCCTCAGCGATAAAGATGGGTTTGTAACAGGAGATACTTAGGGTGTTAAGCCCAACAAATCGTTGCTTCTTCAGAAGCATTGTTACTGCCCTTTGGTACTAAGAACAGTACAACACCGAATGGGAAAGCGCATTGGATCCTTGGAAATCACAGCATCAAAGTCCTGTACATCCTGGGACCTCCAAACACTGACCCTTCAAAACTTGGTATCTGTTCTTAAAATGATCAGTGATGAGTATTTTGTCAGTCACCAAGAGCAGCAAGCAGACGCAGTCCTTGGGGACAGGTTAGTTGCCTCCTGTGTCAACTGAGGCAGAGTTTCGACAGAGAAGCTGGGCAGTGGCAATACAGCTATGCTACTGGATCATATCCTTACACAGCCCAGTACTAATTTAATTTGATTCCGCTGTGAAGTCTGATCTTAAAATCAAACATCAGCAAGATCAGAACATGGTAAGAACAGGGCCAGAGTACTTTCCATGACGCATACAAATCCATTGGCATCTTTACCGTGCCCGTTATGGGTAAGTGCAGAATATCATGGGTTTAAATCACCTTTTGGTTTTTTTTGCTTTCACAGCAGAAAGAACGGTACTAGAAGAAACTGTAGGACATCCCGGTTTGTGATAATAATAAGCATATTAGGTTAGTTTATTTTCAAATACTTGCACAAAATAAAAAAAACATACTTACTGTAAGAATCCCATGCCATAAACCAACATCCTTCTTGAAATCCAATACATTCACAATTGTTTCAGCTGTCCAACAAAAACAAAACAGCGTTTATTTTTCAGAACATGGCACTGACCCAAGGCAAACGCACTAGAAGGAAGGAAGCTTCAGTACAACGTGACTGATGACCTCGGTGCTTAACTTTCACAGTAAGTCTCCAGAGCAGGATTTGCATTGGCTGGGACATTATTTGTACCTCTTACAAAGATATTTTAAATGTGTACATATTTTCTAAAACCAATGAAAAAAGCAAACCTGGTTTTTAAATGACACAGATCTACGTAAAGCATAAGACAGGAGCCTGGCGAGAAACAAATTACAATTCATGCTTGATTTTAAGGATAAAGCAAGGGAAGAGTACTTCATACCTTCTGTGTATCCACACGCCTGGGTCAGAGCTTGGCAGTGCGTCAGCAGTGCAATCCTTGTCACCGTCACCCCAAGCACACTGCCGTCTTTACATGTTTTGTACTAGAAAGAAACAGGCAGGGAAGCTCAGTGTGCAATACTCGCCCCATTTCCATGGTTTAATAGCCATGGTTAAAGTGTTTCCTATGCAGGTGAATGATGGATGCATCTAATGACTCTATTTTAAGAAGGCAGCAGTATCGAGGAGCGGGGGAGGTATTTTTTTGTTAAAAGGTAGTTTTTTCAGATCGGCTTTCCCCTTTTGACTGAAGCTTCCCAGGGTGCATATCAGAAATCCATCTGCTGTCTGAATAGAGGCATTATGGAAAAATAATTCTAACAATTCTGATCACATTAATGACTAAAGAACTGGCTAGATTTAGCAGAGAATAACCTAGTTCAGTCTGCTCAATGTTCATGTTCTATTTTATAGGTCAACCAATAAACCTGAGCTTCTCCCTTCTGTGTCTTGTAAGGCATGGGGTAAGAGCTGACTGCGCAATCCTTGCTGGATGCTGTTATAATAATCGATACGTACACAGTCTGAAAGACACAAGCTCTTTGATCAGTAGAATATGAGAGTCATGAGAAAGGAGCATAAAAAAGAGGTGGGAGTTCATTACTGATGATTGCAGTAATTTTTGCAACTTTATGCAAGGTCCTGAAAACTATCAGTGACAATTAAAGTAAATTAAACATTTATCTTTCTCCATGATGAAAATAATCAGCAAGATTGAAAATGGAGGCACCTCTGCTTCTCTAGCCCAGTGTTTTGAGTGTGCAAAGACAGGAAATACCTTTGCTCTATTCACTTGAACACATTCCTTTTGAAAAATCATGTAAATTCAATACTGACACCACTGAATTTGGGGCACTGAGTCTACGCAGAAGGAGGAAAAAAGAATGGAAACAAAGAAGAAGTAAACTCAATAGCAATGCTAATTTTCCCTTCTTAATGCTGGTCTTTTGAGGGGAGCGTGACTCACAAAGCAGTAAGGGACAGGCAAGCATTTGAACAAGAAGCTCCTCCTCTTTCAAAGGCTCTGAAGTTTGTGTTATGACAAGATTCACTGCGAAACTTGACCTCTAGCCAACTCAAGGCCAGCAGGCAAACCCACGCTGCGAACGGCAGCAAGATCGGTCAAGGCAGGTTTATCACGACATGGTGTCAGGCAAACAGATGACATAAAAATACTAACATTCAGAACCTCCAAAATGCAATTTAACTTTTCATTAACTTTTCTGAAATCCATATGCAGTATAATTTATTAGAAAATATTCCTTATTAACAGGCTAAAACGGGATGTTCTTTGCTCCTGTGAGTAGTGAATGAATAATGATGTTTACCCAGCCCAGAAGTGCCGTATGCCATGATTCGAGGAGAAGATGAGTCTTCATTAACTCACCTCAATGTAAGCTGTGTCATTGTTTGCATCCTTGATGTGTGGGAACCAGTCACGAGGTGGCTTGGAGAGGTGTTTAGATTCTGTGACAAACCACAACAGCTTTGGCCAGCCTGAGGTACAAAATAAAATCAGCTTTTGTTGAGTTCTGGCCGGATGAGACAAGACAAAACTCTTCTCTGCCAGAGTTTTCCTTCCCAAACACCTCTGTCACTATTACCTAAACGTTTCTCCTTTTAAACCTCGGCGCAGCACGGGAAAGAAGATTTTCCAGAACTGCTTTCCTAACATGGCTATTATGGCCTTCTCGGACAATCCCTGAAGGACTGGTTGGTCAGTTTAAGCTGTTATTGACCCAAACAGTCTATCACCACGCTCCTGTCAGAGGTTACTGTCCCTACCACTCAGCTACAGGACTGAACTCTACAAATGCCTCTCATCTATGCAAATCCCAAGTCTGTTGGTTTAATTTCATTTGTAGCCACAAACGATCCTGGCAGCCCGGCTGAGCCTGCAGAGAACCAGATCAGGAGCTCTCATAAAGCTCAGCAGCCACGAGGTGGAAGCAGCCATCTCCACCAGCCAGCGACACAGCTGGGGCAATTGTGTCCTATTGTTGCTCCTATGGCAAGTGGTTCATCCTGGGCCTGATCCTCACCCACCACAACTGAACGATTGTGATGCGTTATTGCAGTAAATGACCCGCGATGCACACAGTAAGCAAGGTTAGCTTACCTTTAAACTGTGGTATCTCCCCCGTGGGGCTTTTAGGCAGTCCTTTATGGCATGCGTCACTAGTCAAGGCCACAGTAACTCCACAGCTTCCAAGCAAAAAGCCTATTTGTTGACTTCCTGCATCCTAACAGATGATAAAATAAAACACAGAATAGTTTAGAAGTGATTACAGGCTGGAAACGCCGCTGTCCTTCGGCACAGCAGGTTAAGAGGAAAGGCGTCTTTTAGCAACTTAGTTGAATAGCAAAACTCGTTCGTACATTGACAAAGGAATCATTCAACCTCTTGTCTGTGACAACATAAATCATAAAGAGAAATGAAGTCATCAAACGGCCGCTGCTCTCGCATCTTCTCGGAAATGACAAAGAGTGGCTGGGCGGAGCAGCTGGCACACCAGAGGGCAGTGCCATCCAGAGGGACCTCTGGAGAAATGGACTGACAGGAATCCATCAAATTCAACAAAGGCAAAGGCCAAGTCCTGCATCTGAGAAGGAACAACCCCCCTGCACCAGCATGGACTGGGGGCCAACTCATCCGAAAGCAGCTTTGTAGTAATGGACCCAGGGGTCCTGGTGGACAAGAAGTGGCATGTGAGCCAGCAATGTGCCCTTGCACAAAGAAGGCACAGGGTATCCTGGGCTGTGTTAGGCAAAGCATTGCCAGAAAATCGAAGGAGGTGATCCTTCCCCTCTAATTCTGCACTAGAGAGGCACATCTCAAGTGCTGAGTCCAGTTCTGACCTTCCAAGTACAAGACATGGAGCTACTGGAAAGAGTCCAGTGAAAGGCCACTACGATAATTAGAGGACTGAACGTGTCTCCTACGAGGAAAGACTGAGACAGCTGGGACTGCTCAGCCTCAAGAAAAGAAAGCTTCAGGTGGATCTCATCAATGTGTACACATACCTGAACGGAGGGTGTAAAGAACACTGATCCAGTCCCTTTCCAGTGGTGCTCAGAGACAGGACCAGAGGCAATGGGCAAAAAACGAAACAGAAGAGGTTCCCTTTGAACATCAGGAACACTTTTTGACTGTGAGGGTGACTGGACCAGGCTACCTAGAGAGGCTGTGGAGTCTCTATCCTCGGAGATATTCAAAAGCCACGTGGACATAATCCTGGGCAACCTAGGTGGCCCTGCTTGAGCAAGGGAGATGGATCAGATGACCTTCAGAGGTCTCTCTGCCAACCTCAACCATTCTGTGATTCTGTGACGGTTCTAGGAAACGGTACAGGTTACAGATGCTTCCACCTGGAGAAAATTTTCTACCCTTAAGATGTCATGATGAACACACAGCGTTAGCAGTATCCCGATTTATACCGATCTAATCTGATTTATCGATAACCATTTTGTTGAGTAGTTACAGACACATTTAAGGTGCGCTGTAGATAGTCAAGTGCCCATTAGAAAAAGTACATTACATCTCACTTTCATCAAGGGGATAGAGGCAGTGAGGCTAAAAAGTCATGTAATGATTTTCCAGGCTAGGCCATAGCTGTCCTTTAAGAGATGCTGTGCTTCCACAGCATTATGTCTGCTTCATGTATAGTGTCTTGTCATGATTTTTTCATGAACTTTATGTCTCCCCACTAGGCTCTTCAACAGAGCAAAGCCCCAGATGTAAATGCACACAGAAGTATTAACCCTTTCTTCACAGAAAGATTCTACAGAAAATAGCCTGAAAAGATCAAATTAAAATATCTTTCAAACCAACCGTAAAGGATACTTAACCATACAGGAAACCAGAAATACAGAACAGTTGTCTTAATCTATTGATTTATTTGAAGCAAAACTATATGATGGAAAGAAAGCCCCAAAGCCTATCTGACTACTTTTTAATGCAATTTTTATGTAGTGAAGTGCCGTCTAAAATGAGGAAGCAATGAGTTCAGATGAAAAAGAAAAGCTTACTTGTTTTCTATACGGCTTCAAAACATGCACATGGCACCAATTATTGGAACTTTGATAGCTAGGCAAACCATGTGGGACAACAAACTCACGTGTCAAAACCATGCTATGGTATCCTTCCATCCAGAATTACCAAAATGCATGAAAACTTGGAAAAATCAAAAAAGCATTTTTTCAGGAAGGTAAAATTAAGCTTGGGCATCATCTTTTCCAATAATAAAAAAAAAGGATAAGAAGAGTACCCTTTGAACAACAGAGAATAATACTGGTGTATCCATGGATGGACTCTTGGGGTGCATGCTGTCAGTCCCACAATAATTGTACTGGGAGGGCTTCCAGGACAAAAAAGGGGTTTGTCAAGAATTACTGTCTTCACTGACTCTTGTGTTTGCTGGTCCATACGTAGGTTGTAAAACCCTTGGAACAAGTGCTTAACCAAACTGGATCCTGGTTCCACGTTAAGATGAGGTCTGGTGTCTCCGCTCTTAGAGTCTACTCAATGAGAGATGGCTCTCCCTGGAGGTCCCTCAGAAGGAATAGCAGGAATACGAGGGTTGGAGTGCTCCATGAAGAACATCACTCCTTGGGCAAGACCTGCTACTCTGTCGTGTATAAAAGGTGGCCATCCGTTTCTTTTTTCTCAGTCAGATCCAAACTACCCAAAACTACACAAAATTTCCCACTAAATTAAATATAAAAACGGATTACCAACATATGTTTGTGTATGAATTTCTAACTACAAATTAAAAAAAAAAAAGTTCAATATAAATTTCATAATTGAATGCAGCTCCTGCATTGCTTTCAATTTTAAATAAAAATTAAGCAGTTACAGTAACTGTATGCCCTATAGAACACTGTTAGGAAACTGCTTCATTACTGTACCAAGAAAACATCAATTTCTGAAGCAATCGAATTCCATTTAATGCCAGACTCTACAAGCAGAAACTAACCTAATAAATTCCATTAAGAAATCTAACATACATAAACCAGCAGAAAGCGTGGACTTCAGAGGATCAGTATATCATGGGCCTGGGGGATTCATCGGTTAAGAAATGATCTTCTCATAGCAAAAAAAACCAACAAGAAAAGTAAACTTCTATTGACAGTTTGTGGGTTTTAGATATCACAAGAAAGAAGGACTAAGCTTCCACTTAGTGACGTATCAACTGGTTTAGCGGTACTGCGGTAAACGCTGTTCCCAAAGCCCTAGAAGCTCCAGTTGAGGACCTTAGAGTACAAACACAATGAAGTTTTCTGGCAGTCTGCAGTCAGTGTTCATCATTCCCACTTCCAGTCTCAGTCTTGCACCTCCTACCTGGTTACCACCACTCCCCGCCTGCTTCATCCCGACTTAGGAGCAAAAGGCGCAGCAGAGAACAGAGACACGAAGGGGTCGATATCCCTTCCCCACGCAGGTGCCCTGTGCTACCTGCTGCCCCACAGGAGCAATTGTCTCCAACTGCTCCAGCTGTGCTGAGCTACTGGACTGACAGCTACAAGATCTGAAAGCACCTCAAGCTGACGGCCTTATACATCCCATAGACACGACAACCCTACCCGCACTCTCAAGCACGTAAACACGATAGTCTTTGCCGTTCCTCAGCATGACATGCCCAGAGCAGGGAAGACCTTGGGGAAAACTTGTAAGCTTAAAAAATGATGCTGTCATTTGCATGAAGCAGTCAAAGCTTTCATGTGGACCAGGAAAAAGCCTACTGACTTTAAAGGCATTGATTTTTCAGATTTCAGAGACAAGCTATCAGCACCCCTTTTGAGTAATGTAAAATGAATGTGTGCAATGCTGAAAACTGCTTTGTAAGTAGAAAAAAAAGAGAGAAATTAAATCATCCACTGCTGAAAACAAAAATCCCCTCTCCCCCTTAAAGAAAATCATTCTCCTGCCCCTAATGGGAATAGATTTTCAGGGTTCACTGTTTTGTCAGCAGCGTTACTTGCTATTTTGGTAATTTATGCTAATCTGCTACTTTGGCAATCCCCTACATGCCATAAACACTTCATTTTGTTCAATTTTGTGGGGGCAGAAAGAACCTTAGGGAGCCAGTGGAGACCAGGCGAAACAACTCAAGCGATGCAGTCCCGACCGCAGATGGGGAGAGCCTTGCCAGTGATGCTCATTGTCAAATCCTCCACGAGCCACAGTTTGAAATGACACATAATGCAGGTGGAACGCAGAAGACAGAGCTGAGGTATTGTAGCAGGAGGTTTGAGACCAATTGCTGACTTCGGAACTATCATTTTACATTTCTTGAAGGCACAACACTTGCTGAGGTATGAAAAATGATGTCTGCATAGCTTTAGACTATGTCTGCACACACCTAGAGAGATCAATCTTTCAGATGAAGCGAGCCGGAAATCCTCTCTGCTGTAGGTATCCATTCAAAGTTCTCTAAAGACTTTTATTACAGGTTCCCTAAAGGTTTTCACCAGTACCTGGAGGTAAATTGTCTTCTTTCTGCTGCAGAGAACAGAAAATCCCATGTGTGGTTGCATTGCAGCATGCTGTTAATATCATTTGTACAACGCTTTGTGAGTATCTGTGTGGAGGAAAACAATTATGATCCTTTTGCCGTGAGTGAGAGCGCATGTCCTTATCTAATAAGGAAGAGACCACCTGTGTAAAGGTGGGCCTGATAAAGGTTACTCCTGTTCACTTGCAAATCCCAGACTGCTTTTAAAATGAGAATTACGTGGTGAAGCGTTGCAGACTGAACTAATGCCGTTTGCTGTTACTGTGTTTACTGGAGCTCCACGCACCCTCACGCTCACCCTCACCAGGGCAGCGTCAGACATACAGGGCAATCATCACCCCTTCTGAACAAGGAGTGAAAAGGAATTAAGGAACCCCACATTTTTTAAAGCACAAACATCAAAGATTTTAAGAAAAATTAAAACACAAATTAGATGCAATTTTTATAGCCAGCTCCAAGACGAAGAAATCAGCCATCTCATCAAACAGAGCTTTGGTATCTAGCTACAATTTGCACATGAAATATGTAAGTATGAGCAGTGTTAACATCCAAAAGTCTTAATGAAAGCAAGACATCAGTTATTTTTGGCAGAGGACACTGCAGGAAATGTGATATGCTCTCTAGGAAACCATCATTTCCTTAACTTGAAAACATAAAAAGGATGGGGAGAGGGCTTACAGGGGTCCAGCAGCGAGTACCAGGCGCTCACGTGGGGCTGAGGGCACCTGTGTTCTTTGCAGGGATGGGAAGACCATGTTACCCAAAACAAAATATATAACATTTTATGCGTATTTTAAATCCAGTGAGAACGAGATGAATTATCAAAAGATGTTTAAAAGTATGCAGAGCTCCAGTGTTCCTGGCACACTACAGCGTAACGATGACTAAAGCTGAGAGGAAATAAAACTCATTTTATCTTGGGCCCTGAAACACTAGGAAAGGCATTGTGCTGTACTTACTTTGGAATACAACTCAGCCTCCAAATGGAAGGCAAGACTGGGATAAATTCACCGTCTTTGAAGCGATACATAGCTCCAGTTACTGTTAAAGCTCTAACAATCTCACTTCTTAGGATTTAATAAAAAGCACTGCTGTATGAAGCATCCTTTAAAAAACCTCAAGTGTCCTGGAGTGGGTATCTCCAGATTTCCTACGACAATACACAGCCACATTCTTCCAATCACACTGTCAGAGCCAGTGTCTGGAAGGCCACGGATGCCTGTTGGACGTATCCATAGCATTCAATTTAACCGACTACGATATCGTGATTTGACTGTGAAACAGATTCTCACACACTTTCATGTCATCCCCTGCTACACATACGTGCTGCCTGTGCTAAGGAGGCCGTAGAGATCTACGCGGGTTTGCTTTGTTCCTATGTTCACAGCATGCGACTGAGCACAACAATGATGTGCTGGCAGGACAAAAATGTTATTTTAAGATTGAAACAGATTAGCTCCCCTGACTATATTAGAGCAGGATAACAATAATTTTCATGGCACCCATCAAATGGAAAAAAACATTACCCTAAAAAATCTGAAGAAAAAGAAATCAAAACCATAGTTTTAAATCTTTTCATAAGGGAAGTAACAAATCACTATTTGAAGTAGAACTTGATATATCAAAAATCACGTATCATCTGCTTTGATGGCACATTCTATGACACACAGTTTGCAATTCACATTGTATCACACACACAATGAAACAGTCTGTAATATCCAACTTCAGTCAAGATTAGCGGAAGTGGCAGGTCTGACGGAAGCGATGTTGTATAGAAGGTACTCTGCTAACACTCGGGAAACAAAGATATCTGGAGAGTAACATTTTTCTGAAAGAACATAGCCCAGAGTTAAGGGGATGAGGATTAGTTACTAAAAGCCGTGGGTGTGTTCATACAGGCATTTCAGTGGCATTAATGCAGGGAAGGAAGAAATGAAACATGCCGTTTGTCCTGTTACCACAGTGACTGCGGAACTCCTGACCACTGCTTCCAGAATGAAGAGTCAGCTTTGATGTCATTAAAAGCAGGCTGTGATTTCAGTTTTTTAGGTCTGATTTCCCAAGCCTAAACAGCCAGAATTATGCTGGTGTGAATGTTAACTCCCAGGTTTGCTACACACTATGAACTATTTGGGGAATAAATCCACACTGGAGAACACTGGTTGCTGAGCATTCTGTCAGCCCATCCCAGATACCATCCAGACTGGTCTCCTGAAGCCCCCGGGGGAAGTACAACTGGGTCCAGTTCTTCTGCCCACATGAATATGGGATACGGAACAAAAAAGCAGTAAGAGATGGACCCTCACGTAGTAACGAACCAGAAGAAAACACTGTCAAAATCTCAAAACCCAAAAGTCATGATACGAGACAGCATCCCCGCACAAAGCTGCAGGCTGGTAAAACAAGAGCCTTCACCTGGACACGCGTAGGGATGTCTGCAGAGCACACTGCGAGCTACAGGGCGATCCGGCTGCAACCCTGCTGTTCAATTTTGAAACTGCCACACACAAATGATTCGCACAGAGCTGAGAAAAACCATTCTTTATGAAAATGCAGAACAGTATGAAAGCTGCTAACACAAATTTCTGTTATTGAAAACGTGTTCATAATCTAAGTCCCTGAAATAGCTCCTCCTGCGTCGGGTTGTTAGTCTGTGTGTATTAGCCTACAGTGTAATTGTCAGCCTATTTGTTAGTTCACATCTGTCTTCCAAACAGCAAACCAAAACCTGTCCTCTGCCAGGACGTACCGAAGCGTGCAGAAAAGAGAACAAAGAACGGGAAGGCGTAAGAGAACAGCCTAGGCCATTGTGTGATGACACGAATGACATCTTCCCACGGATGCCAGAAGCAATCCGCTGCCATTTGACCAAGCAGAGGTATTCCTTCTGGGACTACTGAGAACACGATTTCCATCTCACTGTTTCCACTCCAGTTCCCATTCCGTATAAACAAATGCAAAAACATTTGCAATAGTATATGCTGGGAGACTGCGGAGTTTTATTTATAGATCATAGATCATGTTGCTCTTTTAACTGTACCACTGATACCACTGTCATTGTTTTACTAATTTGATATTTAAACATTATGGAATGACCTTGGCGACAGTTAAACAGTCTTAAGTCTGTAGATAGTCCTCTATATAAATACGTGTATGCATGTGGGAGTGTGTATTTACATACCATATGCACACATATTCTTAAAAATTATACACCTATTAGGTTCAGCCCAATTAGGGTAAGTTATTAATTTGACATAGAGTATTTACTTGGACCGCTGGATTTTATAGTTTACTGAATGGATCTGGTATCATAGAGTTCAAAATAAATCCAGTTTCCACCTACCAAATGTCATTAAACCTCAGAAAATAAAGTAAAAGGGAAAACCATATCAGATTTCTTTCCCCTCAAAGCCACGTTACATCTTTTTTTTATATTATGAAAGCACATTATCCATGTGAGCACTCTGTGTGATCTTCAAATGTACATAGTCTGCTCGCCAGTTTTTGTTCATGTGTTTAAAATTGGGTTTATATTGAAACAAAGCTCCGTGTTATGCAATTGCGTCAAACTGTCTTAAGGTAGAGAACACGAACGTGAAACCACCGCGAGAGCCCGATGCAAACGCACTGTACTTCTAGTAGAACCGCGCTCATTCTGCAGTCACGTCCACCTCTCCACACTCTCAAATACAACATTTTAAAAATAAAATAGCACAACCCTACTCCCAGAGCAGGCAGACTTGCCGAGGCCCCGTCCTCTCCCTGCACGGCCTTTCCAGCCCCCCTGCACCTTCCCTCCAGTCTCAGCCAGTTATGCTGCGGTACCTCCTGTCTCCTCTTTCCCTGCGTCCTGCCTTCTGCTCAGCTTCCCTCAGATGTGCTCAGCTGGATCACAGCCTTCTGCTGTCTGATCCACTCACTTTCCCCCACCTCTCTCTGCTCCTGCACGCATTCAGCAAACTGTCCTTTCTGCATGCTGCTGCCACTCCCCTCCCGGCCAGCTCCTGGCTTTGTCATGCCGAGCGCCCATCAGAAGATGCACGGGGCATCTGTGAACACAATGGAGAAATGATGAGATCAACTCAGCTTCTCAGAGATGAGGAAGGCTCCAACCTGTTCAGCTAGGAAGGCATCTCCAGATATTTTTAGCTGTTAAGTTGCTACATGAGATGTGCAAGCTGCAAAGACTTTGAGGTTTAGACACTTGTTTTCATGGCTTTCACTTGAGAGGCAGGGTAGCCGTCCACAGAACAAAGACACGAGTTCCTGCTCCAGGGTGCTGTGACACCATAGCACCTCAAAGAAAAGCCCCTGACAACTGAAAAATTGAGAATATGAGCAAAGCAATAAATCTCCCCAGTCCTTTCCCTCAAAGCACCTCGCGGCTTCAGGCATTTTACAGAAGAAAAAAAAAAGCAAGCTTGTTGGGATTAAAGAACAAGTTTTGTGTGGTCAGTTCCAGACCAAATAATTAAAGTAAGGCATTATTAGTGCTAGCTAATAAAAAAGGGTTTATATACAAGGGGATATTTGGTAGAACCTTAGAACTGGCATTGTGGCCAGTGGTAGAATTAAGGGGATATGAAAAAAGGAACGTGTAATGAATAAATAAATAAATAAATGTTGCTGTATTTGCTGCCTTCAAGGCACACATCCTCAGAAAAAACGCGAGTTCAGCAGCATCAGTGTAAGATTCCCAGCTGTGGCTCACCTACACCACTAAGCCCCCTCCCCTCACTGCCCCCAGGCACTATTTCCGGCTGGAACCACTGTATCTGTCTACAAAAAAACTTTCCGAGGTGACGTGGTCGAACCTCTGAAGCAACAATGGCTGCAAAAGGCTTTTGATTTGCTATGGTCAGTTCTCTCTGCCAATGGAGGTTCTTTGGCAAGAACTCCCAAACTTCATTTACTCAGTGCTGCCCCTGGCAGAGCTGGTTGTGGTGACAGCAGCTCTGGGAGACGTGCGCACACACAGACACAGGAGATGGCATTTCCACAGCCGCTTCAAAGCAGCACGCACAGCGCGAGTGGCATTAAAACACAGCCTGGGTTGCAGGGACAGGTGGAAAATCAGCACTTGTTGCCAATGATTCTTTGTCAGTGGCCAACACCAGAATGCTCCGAGAGGCTACAAAGACAATACATCCCGGACTGGCAAAGCTGTCCTCTTGGAAAATTTTCCTCTCCTTTTCCAGATGGAACTGCATTTGCTGGAATTGCGAGCGTATCTTCAGATTTTCCATCACACTAAAGGAACTATGTACAACTCACCGCGTACCACTCCCTTCGCACCCTCACGTTCAGAGCTAGTTAACCACAAAAACGTACTGAAAAGCTACGCTCAGTTGCTATTTGTTCTGACATAAAGTTAACAGTGCAGTACAAAGAAAAAATTCAGTTCATTACCTTTCTTGTAAGTGGCACTTCGATAGGGACGGGGACAACTTCCGCAAGCAGGCAGCCATAAAACGCTACCATGAAAGCAGCAGGATCGTTGTTAGGAAATACGAGTGTTACCTGAAAGAGAGAGACGCACATTAAAAATGCTTTATCCTAGGTTTCGGATGACAATAACTTGAGTTTCCATGCTTCTTTTTGGAGAGAGATGATTACTGAAACATTTCTATGACAATTGTTTAAACACCCAATGAATGACCGAATGAAGAATCAGAAGGAATTNTGTTGCTGTATTTGCTGCCTTCAAGGCACACATCCTCAGAAAAAACGCGAGTTCAGCAGCATCAGTGTAAGATTCCCAGCTGTGGCTCACCTACACCACTAAGCCCCCTCCCCTCACTGCCCCCAGGCACTATTTCCGGCTGGAACCACTGTATCTGTCTACAAAAAAACTTTCCGAGGTGACGTGGTCGAACCTCTGAAGCAACAATGGCTGCAAAAGGCTTTTGATTTGCTATGGTCAGTTCTCTCTGCCAATGGAGGTTCTTTGGCAAGAACTCCCAAACTTCATTTACTCAGTGCTGCCCCTGGCAGAGCTGGTTGTGGTGACAGCAGCTCTGGGAGACGTGCGCACACACAGACACAGGAGATGGCATTTCCACAGCCGCTTCAAAGCAGCACGCACAGCGCGAGTGGCATTAAAACACAGCCTGGGTTGCAGGGACAGGTGGAAAATCAGCACTTGTTGCCAATGATTCTTTGTCAGTGGCCAACACCAGAATGCTCCGAGAGGCTACAAAGACAATACATCCCGGACTGGCAAAGCTGTCCTCTTGGAAAATTTTCCTCTCCTTTTCCAGATGGAACTGCATTTGCTGGAATTGCGAGCGTATCTTCAGATTTTCCATCACACTAAAGGAACTATGTACAACTCACCGCGTACCACTCCCTTCGCACCCTCACGTTCAGAGCTAGTTAACCACAAAAACGTACTGAAAAGCTACGCTCAGTTGCTATTTGTTCTGACATAAAGTTAACAGTGCAGTACAAAGAAAAAATTCAGTTCATTACCTTTCTTGTAAGTGGCACTTCGATAGGGACGGGGACAACTTCCGCAAGCAGGCAGCCATAAAACGCTACCATGAAAGCAGCAGGATCGTTGTTAGGAAATACGAGTGTTACCTGAAAGAGAGAGACGCACATTAAAAATGCTTTATCCTAGGTTTCGGATGACAATAACTTGAGTTTCCATGCTTCTTTTTGGAGAGAGATGATTACTGAAACATTTCTATGACAATTGTTTAAACACCCAATGAATGACCGAATGAAGAATCAGAAGGAATTTTTCTGAAAGATATTCCTTCTGTGAACATTTTCACTTATGATGGAGTTAAATATTTTCATGCTGCATTTTTTCCTCTATTGGCAATACCTTTCATCTGGTTCATAATTTACTGATTGCTTTACAGATGTTAAATAACCACATAAATAGAATTATTAGAATTTTACATTCTAATTTAATAATTTGCTTGAAGTTACTGAAAACAAAGTGGACCTGTGACCAATGCAAACTACCCAGACTAATTAGGCCATTATGTCAATAATTAACACATTACATTTTGTCTCACCATGTTTTGCCTCATGTAACAATTTAATTTTAGGATGGGACTGTTGTCAAAACGCAGTCGTTTCTCTGTACTTAGAGAACACAAACAGATATCTAGAGAAGCAAATGTCACATCCAGAGCTGGCCATACAGCACCCTGACTTGGGCCTGGATTTGTTAAACTTCACAGGTTTCGGGCTAGTGAATTATTTAGATGAAAGAATGAGATGAACTATTGTAACAGATCACTCGTACGCTCACTGGGTGCCCGTCCCCAGCGCACTGAACTCCTGCAGACTTCTTAATCCTCCAGGGGCAAAGGGGAAGGAGAGGCGAGAGCAGACAGTCCTGCTGGGGATCTAGGGACTTGGAGGGTTGAAAACTCTTCTTGCAAGGGCAGGGAGAGTACTGCCCTCGCTGGCGATCGACCTCAGTGACGAGATCCTGTCCACACTTCTGTTTTGCTTCGGTCAGATGCACATTCTCAACTTATGTCTTGGAACAGCTGTAACGCAGCTGGTACCCATCTCACACGGCCAACTGAAGTGGCAGGCAAAGGGCAGAGTGAGCTACCCCAAACTCCTTTGGCCTTGCACACGGGATCAGAGTGTATTATTACAGCATCTTAAAATCTGCTGAACAATTAACTCTTGAGTTCCGACTGCTTTGACATCCACAGGAGCTCTGTGTTTCAATCCCTCATATACACTCCAAGGATCAGTTACTGGAGATTAAAAGTGTTTCCAGGGATTTCACGTGGCTTCAAAGACAGTCACCACCCATGGACTAAATTGATTTCTTCAAACTAGAAGAAATCTAACCAACCAAAATGTCTCTTGTTTTCAACCTGAAGCCTGTAACTTCAGAACTGTTTGGAGAAACTTGAAAGAAAATACACTGCTACTTTATCCGTACGGTTGCACATGAAACAATCCCACCTGCAGAAGAGGGCTGTGCAGAGCTTACTTTATGTATTCTTCACGCAGGCACCCAAAACAGCCTCAAGGGAAATGGAAAGGAAGGGATTTTGCTATGTCCACTGAGGGGATGGCAGAGTTCACTGAGCCCATCAAATACCTGAAGGATGCTGAAAGATCCCAAAAGATACTTTAAGGATTGTTGGGGTTTGTGTTGGTCTTTGTGTACATACACGCAGCAAAGGTTTGGCCGACAATCTTTGCAAAGGAGTTGACAGAGGTGAAAAAAATCTCAATGAAGTCCAGTGGAAATAAGGCATTAACTTCCCCTCCGAAAAAACATTAAGCACTAGCAGATTTGTACCAAATAAATAAATAATGCGTGTAAAAGCAAAAAAGGATAAGGCTGAAGGAAAACAAAGCATGCAGTGTGTATTAACAGAAGAGAATCTGGTTATCTAGCAGATATTCCAGAGGGCAAGCTTAATTTCCAGGCAGCTGTCTGGGGTGACACAAGGTTAAATTTCTGAAGTTGCTATAAAAGGCGAATGCTGTTCTTCGGTTCTCTAACACCACCAGAAACACAGAATCACATCCAGGCACATTCACCATTTCTTTGGCTCAGACAACAAATGGAAGTCATGAAAAACAGAGATTGTACCGATAGAAGACGCTTTTAAAAGGAAAAGGCCTTTTTGAATTTTCTGAAATATTACCATAAGGAAGCGATTACACTCTCACTTAGACAAGACCAGAAATATATGTATTTCATTTAGTGTTTAAAAAATGACCTTTAACTGTTGCCACATAAAATACGTTACTTGGAATAAAAAGCCATCTTCAAAGAGGTCAGAAAGCTTTGATGCTAATATAACAGGGGCACAACAGCCAGAATAACAGCCTAGAACATCAGAAGTACAGTCACACAACATGCAGTTGCCTCAAGTGATGGTGTTTCTGTTACACAGGGATGTAGGTAAGATGCTTTTGCAATGCAAAGCTTTCAGCACTTGGCTATAAACGTTTGTTTCACTGCAGTTTATGTGGACTTATTTTAGAAGAGTTGCAATTCACTGTTCGTGACCTGCAGTAGCTAAATTCCAGCTTTCAGCCTGAATTAACCACAAACCCTTTCTTAATGTTAGGAGCTCCCAGTGGCTGCTGCAGTAAATCGATAGGAAGACGGGCAGTTAGCGCACAAGAGGCAGGGGAGACGTGCGCTGCCCGTATGTGAACTTTATTCCTTTGGAGCTTTCTGGGTGGATTGTTTTGATGTGCACACTTGAACAACTTGTTTCTTCTGCTGTTGCTTAGAGACACACTCGAACATCAAGTAAAAGAGAGTCTTCAGATCCCACTCCTGGCTGAATGCCATTGTAGGAAGTAATTTAGATTAAGGATCTAGAGATTCTTCAGTTTAATTCTTCATGATTTGTTTCAAAAAGAAACACAGGAAGGGCTGTCAGGTTTCATTTTTTATATTTCTTTTTTCTTTGCTTTTCTTTTGGGATGCATTACTGCATGCTCTCATTTCTGAAGCCCTAAGAAATACGTTCTGCAAACAGACGCGTTTCTCACGCATGGCACAAGAGGACCAAGTGAACCAGTTTGAGAATTGCTATGAGATCCTGCAGGAGGAAGACTTAATCCCACCCTCACAACTCTAAGCACTAAAACAGGACTAAAATTTGTATTTCTGACAAATTTGTTCTGGAATCTCCATTTCATGGCCTAAAATCAGTCTGGAATGGGACCTGTGGAAGTTCCTATACGCGCTCCAGCAGAGAGAAGGGGCAGCAGGCTCAGCCAGCCTTAACAGAGGAAGCAAAACCATAGGATGCACTTGTCTTCCTTTAACAACTCAGGTTTTACCTCTGTAACCCCTGCCCTCCATGGACATCCACGCACCTCGATTCAGTCTCTAGCCGCAACTGCAACAGAGTCAGGAACCAGGAATGGAAACATCCATGTTGCCAGTCGGCACGATTTCTTTGCTGAACTGGCTGCCAAGATGTGATTATTTTGCTTTTCTTTGTCCTGCACGACATTTCTTTCATTTCCATCTTTACACACACGACACCTACAATCTCCAGAGGCAAGCTTTGCTCAAGACTGCTGTTCTGTGTCCAAAAATCACTTTCTGTGGGAATGTTTATTGTTGACGTTGCTGCAACTTCAAGTTACTGTTTCAGCAGGTATCCGCTCGTGTTATTTATTATGCAATTCAAAATATTTGTCTGAATGATTAGTCTTTTTCTGAGTAAAAGGCAGATTTACAAACACACACACAAACACCCACACCCCAATATTTAACTTCTTTAATTTCCTCTGAGCACCCCCAAAAACTCATTCTCTCTTGGTCAACATGGGATTTGAGTGACTAGTAAAAATCATTGAGCTACTCACCCGATCTCCAGGTCGTACCATTGGTTCTTGTTTTGTGCCTAATTTATGTAGTATATTGTAAGCAACCTTCATACTTCTGGTCCAAAGTTTGCCTATTAATACAAAATTTGTGAAATTAATATTACAATTATTTTTATGTTTTATAAGATTATCAAAGAAACAGAACACCTGAGCAGAGGAAAATAATAGTAGGAATATTAGTTTTCCAACTAAATATGACACTACTACCGGGACAACTGAAAATATTTAAATATTTATTAGAAGTTTTCTCTGAACTTATTTTTCAACACAGCTGCATTTTTAAGGGAGAAAAAAAGTCTTCTTCATGGCAGAAGTCTCATACTTTTTTATCCAAAATTTGATCTTGACTCCAAAAGTTAAATGTCAGAGTAGCTGGAACGATATCAAGTCCAGAGATCCTCGCAACACCCTTCAGTGCAGCAAGCTGGACAAGTCGCATTTCAGCCCAGACTGACCTCTGAGGGTATCACGCAGACTTCACAATGGCACTTCTCCCATCCCAAGCCACCCAGGGAAAAAGGAAATGAGTCCCAGGAAGCAGAGACAAGATAAAAACCCCAACATACAGAAAACAGCTGGCAGTCACAGTGGCACACTGAAGCAGCAGGGACCCTCTGATCCTTAGCACATCTATTTGGCTGCATTGCACTTTTAATTCTGTGCCTTTGTTACTGTTTCCATTTCACTTGGCTTTTCCTTCTCACTTGCTCCCCTATCCTCCCTTCTCTCAGTTTCACTTCACTTGCTGCAGGTACCCTTCCTTCTTACTGTCTCTCTTCCTTGCTTCATCTCCCCACCCTCAGCTAAACCTTATCAAAGCCTCACCCCAACGTTCTTTAAAGAAAAAATCATCTCATCAAGGCCTCATTGGCCACAATACGTGCTTTCCATTAATCCTCCAGCTGATCGGCATCTGTCAGCTCTGTAAACGCTGTCAGGCTGCCTTTGTTCAGAGACCTCGTTACTTGCATGTGCCCGATGTCGAGCAGGGCGGCCCTTGTTCCTGGCTGGCCCCTGGGTACTGCCTTTGAGCAGTACTCAGGCTGACAGAAACAGAACTTTAACTCATGCCCACCAATAACTTGAATGATAATAGATTCTGACAAGAGATTACCTATGGGGTTCAGCAGTTCAGGCTCCCAGACAAGCAGCATTGCTATTTATAACTAATCCAAGCAGTTACAATGAGTTCCTCTACATCCCAGTTATAAAGTGCAACACTACCGAACTATTTTTAAGTGCGAATCTGATATAAATAAAAGGTACGATGAGAAGGCCAGATTCTCTTTGTAACTCAAGGAAAATTGGAAGGGTCGCTGCTGCTTGCAACTGAGAAAGTACAAAGTACAGTCAATCACTTCTGATGAAAACAGTAATACTGTATCATCGAACTGTGCTTTGTGAAGTTTTTAATTTATTTATAATTACTGCAGTATTTGCATGTTGAACTGCCTCAATGCTGAGAAATAAACATGACTCAATTCTCTTCCACTGAAACTTAGGATGGATACAGAAGCACATCTGCAGGATTAACCCTCATGGCACCACCTGCATTGGATGGAAAGGAGGTCTTTAAATGCATCCCTGCTGCTACAGTCAAACCTGATAAGCAAGAAGGATAAAACAAGGATGCCTTAAGAAAACAAATTTTCTTTTTCTTAAAGGTTTTCAACGTTAAAGTTTCAGTGGCAACAAACTTAGAAGAGCAATTAGTAACAATACAGGAGACATAACTGGAGACAGGAAATCAAAAGCCTAGCAAAAGTTCTGAATTCTGAGAAAGAACCGTCTTTACATAAAACACTTCCAAGCATGAAATGAACATTGAGTTTTTAATCCCTTTTTTTGAGAGACATAAGGGGCTGCTGTGAAAACTTCTGAGTTATTTAGATTAAATCTGTCTTAAATTTGCATTTTTGACAAATTCACACTAATTTTCACCCATCAAATGTACCATATTGTCTTTAAAATCTAAAAGGTGTTCATATCGAAGTATTCACATGCCTGCTTTCAGAAGTACCTGGCTAGACACTGCGATGACCTCCATGTCAATGGTTGGAGTAAATGCAGAAATTAAGTTTTCTCAAAGACTTAGAAAATTTCAAGGAGTACTTTCTAGTAAAGATTTAAATACATTTTGTCTTGATTATATTATTATATATAAAAAAATGTCCTTAAATACGTCATGACTCTTTTATTGCCAAAATTTTATTTCAGCTTCTGAAAGACAGAGCCTATAAGGCTGCCTCCCTAATTCCTCACCTTTCTGTTTAAATACACTTTAAACTGCACAAAAAATGTGCATAAAATTATGTAATGGTGAGAGAAGACTTGAATTTTCTGTCATCAGTGCCCTTTCCTGCTCTATTCACGGCTACACCACCAAACTGTGTTAACTGAGCATTCATACCCTGCATGTGTGCATGGGTGTGAAACTGGAAAACTAGAACAAAGAAGGTGGTTTGCATTCAGCTGGGAAGGAGCTGGAATGCGTGCTCTCTCCTGCAGCTCTTTCAAGCATCATAACTTCGCCCTGACTCTCGAAGGCTCTGCCTGCCCCTGGGCTGCTGCTGCCTCTGCTCCTGCACAGGCAGAGCCTGCAAGGAACCCTCGCAAGCAGGCACAGCAGAGGCCACGCAGATCTGGAACTGGATCGTGTTCAACAGGAAACCCACTATTTTTCTTCCAGGGTACAGAGCTGCACTCCAAAAAATTACTAAAACCCAGGGCTACAAAGGGAGCAGTAACCCCGAAGCTGGACCCAAGAACGTGTGAATGCTCAGGGCCAGCTCTGCAGGGCTGCGAGGGGCACGCGCTGCTGACCAGAGCCGGACTGAGTCGTGCGTTCATTCGCCACCTCGGCTGTTTGCCCCCTCAGCATCACTGGGAAACACAAAGGACTTGATGGCCACAGGATAAAAGCCCTCTGTAACGGAGGATGTTCTAAAGAAGGAAATTGTTGAAGTATTTCCTTCCTTAGTTCTGCCTCGGCTGCACTTCAGTGTAATTCTTCCTTTGCAAACTGGAGAGATCAGACATCGCTGGGAAAAAGCCGATTGCTAAAACCTCACCCACAAATCCCGAAGCCGCGGCCTTGCTGCGACCTCCTTAGGGAGCCACATCTGCACAGTGGGAGAGCACGGCCATGGCGAGGCGGCCAGCTGTGCTCCAGTGAAGGCTTAGCGCTGCCAGGCCGATCTTTGTGCGGGTTAAATCGCCTTCGTTACGTGGGCTACAGCAGAGACCTGGCTGTTTGGAGCCACTAAGGATGTGCCTCGTTGTCCTCAGCCAGAGTGCAATGCAGCACCACTCCTTCCCAGAGAAACACACCGCCATTCATCTTCTAAGACAGGCCTGAAGACAAAAGGGCAGATGCAGGAAACTCAAGCAACTGCTTCATTTAGCAGTGAGAAGACCTGACCGTGTTTCAGCTCCGTTCCAGAGCTCCTTCCCTCCAGCCGTGCTGCTGTGGCAGAATGCTGCCCTCAGCCCAGCCTGCCATCGGGCAGAACACGCGCCGCTGGGCACAGGAACCTGCAGTACTGCTGCTGCTTCCCTGCCACTTCTCTGGGCAAAGATCAGACCCCACGAGCCCTCCTCTTCTTCGCCCACCTGTCTGCAGGACACTGCAGCTGGGTCTGTTTGAACGATGTTCCTGCCTGCCTTGCCAGGGACACCATTTGGCCCCACAAGGTTCTGACCTGCTCAGAAACCGTGCACGAGCAGCTACTTTCTTGCATTTAAAAATGGAGAATTGGTACATCACCCACAGAGAGAAGTCACTGGCAAGAGGTGTGAGTGTTCAGTTAGCCCAGGCACCAAGGCATCTTCTGGAAGGGACCCAGACTCCCGCAGACCCGGTGCTGACTCTGCCTGGGCACACACACGCATTGTGGATAACGTGGGACAACAGATGCTTCAGTACCCGAATCATCCCTCAGTTCTCAGATCCATAACTGTTTCCCAAACAAGGTGTCCAAAGAAGAGTTTCCTGAGTTGATTTTGGAAAATAAACCAGATCCAACAACATTCAGCTAAAACACACCTTGCCGCTGTTACAAACTATAACCTTGTTCCCACCCTCCATAAAGCTGCTAATCCTGGTGCTGCTTTCCAAGATTTTGTATAAATCCACAAGATGGAGAGAAATAAAGCTTTTCTCCCCATCTGTCATTGACTAACTTACTTGTAATTGCTTCAGCATTCATTGAAATAAATCTTCTTCGAAAGATAATCGTATCTTCCTCAGCCACTCCCGTCACTCGCCCAGGGTGCTGCTGCCGGACGCGCCCTAGCGTGTGTTTACGCGGGGAGGCCAGGTCTACTTTAAGGCTCCTCACGTGGAGCTGAGCGTTCCCCCTGCCCAGCAACCACCAGCAAGCACTGCCGTGTCTGTGAATCGGAGCCATACCCAGCAGACATCGAATATGCAGATCTTCTTGGTAGGATAGGGCGGAAAGCAGCATCTCGCTTCCGGCAGCTGTGACAAACACCGTTATCACCCGGGTGGGACAAGCCTCCTTCCTTTTGATTTAGTTGAACAGTAGCAACTCTACACCAGTAGCCACATATTTTACTTTTCACTCGCATTCAGCCCCGTTCTTTAACGGTCTATTTAAAGGGCAGTATCCTTTACCAACTAAACTTTAGCAAGGCTGAGGGAGGTCACAGCCTGTCCCATCTGGTTAAGCAACGCATTATCAGGGTAAAGACCAGCAGGTCTTAAAACCACACAGAAATGGATCAGTCAATGAAAAATAGAAGCCTTCCACAGCACTCTAAAGTAAATAACCCTTCTTCCTCCTTTGCAAATCTGCAAAAGGACCATACATTTGTTTGTGTTGAATGTAAAGAAGGTTATAAAAGGACAGCTGTATTGAGGAGAAAACTTAGAGACAAACCACACCACAACCAACGTCCTTACGATCTTCAGGACACTTTTCAGAACCACACAGCACCAATGCAGCAAAGCCAAACCGGTGGTCTCTTACCAACTCCGTGCACAGCAACCGTGAGACTGCCAAAGTTTAACTGCAAATAATTTTGTCAAACATTCATTCTCTCAGTATCACAGTATGACACTTCTTATATTACACAGCAACAAGAGTATTTATTAAATCCTGTGGGAATGGCAGACTTCCTAATGCTGTGCAGGTAAAGAGGCACGCCTTCTGCTTTGTAAAATAATAGTCACAGTTCTGCTCTCTGTTAACCCTTTCCTCATACACTCTTTAGATCCATCCCGAGCAGCAAAGGAAGATATTGTCTTTTGGGAGGAAAAAAAAAGATAAAAAATAAAACTAATGAAGAGGTTCTGCTGCAGAGAACAAAAGACTCCAGATATAGTCAGAATAGAGTTAACCTTGCTATTAGCACTTCATAAACCAGGCTTAATCACAGATTGTAATACAGACTTTTTGAAATAATTTCCTGTCTTTTTAGTAAAGAAATAAAGGTTTAAAGTATTAAACAATCATAACATTGACACTTATCCAGAGACCTGAACCATGACTATCGATAACGCTGCAAGCACTGAATTATTTCAGAGATAAGGACCGTCTGGTTATGTAGCTACTTGGTTAGAAGAGTCTTGATTCCCTCTTTCTTCTCCTGATAATCATGAAAGTCCTGGCTTGGGAGATTCTTGCAGGGAGAGGACATGGGTGGCCGGTTCACACGGCAGTTGCAGCATGGCTTGAGGTTGGTTCTTTTCCGTCTGTTGTTAAGGTTTAGCCATCTCACGGTATCTCCAGTATAAGCTGCATCACCTCTGCCAAGGCAGCACCACTTCAGGCTCAAAATGTTTATAGTTGCGTTGAATATTTTTGTAAATGGGCAATGCATTTGAAAAAAAGCCATTTCTGAGGCATTTCTTTCTCCACAGCATCCAAACGGATAAAGAAAAAATACATCCCTCTGCTGGTTTTTACTAGCTTTGCTGTTTCCAACAGGCCTCTGCCCAGTGAAATGTTGGAGCTACTCAAAATGGTTTTTAAAAAATCTGATTGCAGAAAGTGTTAGATAAAGGAAAGGAGATACTTTGAAGCAGATGCAGTTAACTGGTACTCGTTTCATTGTTTTTAATAATGGTTACAATAAGAAAGCTCAAAACTTGCCCATTCCCAAATTACCTTCAGGTTTTTACTTTTCCCCCAGCCTTTCTGATTCTTAGAATAATGATTTTAAGTAAGAAAAAGATAACATGAGTACTAGATAGGATTTAATTATCCTTTATTCAAGTTTCTCCACTAAGGAATCACTAAGTGCTTCATTATTAATACCAACAATACCAAAACTGGATGCCTGACTACTCTGACGATTAACTTTGTTTGAGACAGAAATCGTCTTCCTTTTCCTCAAAGCACATACGAGGTTTCCAGTCAGACTTCAGACTTAAAAAAACCCCTTCCCATACCACAGACATTTCAATTTATGCATATTCAGTGATTTGATTTATAAAGGCATTGTGAATAACTTAACTAAGATGTTCTCCACTTAACCAGGTTCCCAGAGGAGCAAAATATTTGAGAAATAAGTAATCTTCATACTGTTTCATTCACTAGAAAGAGTTTTGAGTACATTAAATAAAGATTACAACTGGGGCACTGAGGAGAACGTGAAGAACTGAGGCAAACAGCTTCAAAAATCTGCTTGGAAAAAAAGATCAAGTCTACAAGTGCAGTTATTCATCTCTTCTATCTACAGTCATCCGAGACACACGGAAGAAAACATTCCTGACATGCTATGAAGACAAAGAGCTCAGAAAACATGACAAAAAAGACACAGGAGATACAAGGCATTACAAATTAGATGAATTACTGCAGAGAAACAGGAAGTCAGTCAGGATTTTAAGTAACAGCTAAAAGACTTCCTTGAACCAGTTCCCTTTACGGCACAGTAGCACACCATGACCTGCAGCACTCACCACTTACACCCGCGTCACACCCACATCAGACACTGCTAGGTAGGGAAATGCACTCCAGAAAACCCTACCAGGTGGTCTTATCACACCAATCTCCCACTATCTGCCATGACATAGCCTAGCTTGGCCATTGTGCTGACCACTCACAGGTGTCTCTGGACAGGACGGCAAAGGAGTTGTGAGGAAGGTTTTGGAGAAAGAATTTTGTAGAGGCTCAGAGAGCTCCTTCTCAACATGCAAGGCCATCAAGGGAAGGTACAAAAGCAACCTGGAAACGGGCCAACACCCAATTTTTAGAATCATAGAATCAGAAGGTTGGAAGAGACCTCTGGGATCACATGGTCCAGCCGTGCCTGTCTCCCCACTAAACCCTGTCCCTAAGGAACTCATCCACCCATCTTTTAAACACCTGCAAGGATGGTGACTCCACCCCCTCCCTGGGTAGCCTGTTCCCTTTTCAGGGCCAGAGAGAGCCTGCTGGAAGAATCAAGACTGGGGTGAGAGATGGGATAAGACTTCATCGTGTAGATACAGCAAATGGTCTGCATTTGAAAAGACTTTCTCCCAAAACAACCTGCGATGTTTGAACACAGAACAGCCGTACAAAAGTCAAGAAATGTCTGGATCACGTATGATACTCAAGTTACAGCCCAAGTGAGAGGCAGGATGGCAATATTGTCTACAATGATCCAGAAAGGACGATAGGAATGTGCTTGGCGTTAATGGAGTCAGTACTCCTACTCAGACAGGTTGTGACCGAGCTGACAGCTAGAGACACCTCTGGAATCCAGTTTGGAAAGACTGAAAGAAATCTGGAATAAGCAGTAAA
The DNA here is from genome assembly GCA_013389885.1 of Geococcyx californianus. Lineage (NCBI taxonomy): Eukaryota > Metazoa > Chordata > Aves > Cuculiformes > Neomorphidae > Geococcyx > Geococcyx californianus. The sequence continues at coordinate 108,877 of VWPV01031528.1, forward strand.
CCTGCAATTCTTCCAAGCAGAGACAAGAATCTAGAGAAGATAATCCCGTGGATGAAGAAAACTAGGGATCAAAAGACATCGCATAGGAGCCTCTTCTTAACCAGAAATCCGGAGGATGAATGAAAAAGATTTCCATGAAGACACAAGAGGCTGTGAAAAGAGAGTGAAGCAGAAAGAGTAAACAGAGGTAAACAGTCTAGCAGAGGTGCACAGTGACCATGTTGGTAACATGTCAAAGACTGAACCTCCAGAAACTTAGAATTATTCTTAAATAGTCTGAACATTTGCCAAAATATCCTGGTAATTGTGTTTCGTTAAGTTGGCAAAGAACCTGAACATAATTGAGGTAAAGGCCCAGAGGACAAAGAAAGGTTTAATGCTGATATTCTGAAGTTTTACTCATCTGATTATAGCCTGCACACAAGGAAATGAAGCATCACATTGGTACCATGTGGTAGGATCGTTGGTTAAGCTCATCTTTCAAAAGTTTATCACCACAGGGGCCAGTGGAACAATGCACAGGGATAAAATTCCATGCATAAGAGTGTCTTTGCTGAGTTCAAGGTTTAATATCGATTAACGTTCACCTTTGAAAATGCCATTCCCACAATTGCTAGAAAATATTACAGAGATGAAAGGTGGAACAGTTCCAGCGAAACCATTCATAAAGTCATCAATGAAATGGCAGATGGCTGTAATGTCAATGAATTTCAAAAGCAGTTGTCATTTAAGTAAAGAAAACTACTGTGGCACATTTAATGGACACTTCCCACGAAGAAGAACGTCAGCTTGAAATCTCGCTAGCAGAGAGGAATTCACTGAATCTCTTATGAGATGTTTTGGTTTTAATTTCTATTGTCTATAAAAGAAGGTGAAAAAAAGAAAAAAATAGAATACTGAAAGGCAAGAGCAAAACCCATATCCTAGACTGCTGCCAAATGAAAGTAATGAAAACAGGAATCTTAGTTCAGTTTTTTTCAGGATTTGGCCAGTTTAGAAGTGGGGTTTGGAAAGAGTTTAAGACAGAAAAGCAGGCTAGGTGGTTCCATGAGCCGTGTGGCTGAATTCCTCAGGTTGATTTGCTCGGCCCACAGCCCTTCAGGCAAAGCAGGACATATGCTCAGACTCTCTGGACGGAATCCCAGGCTCAGAAAAATTATTTGATTCTCACTAACATCTTAATTTCCTTTCCTGTCCAATTTATTTAGGGCATTCAGTAGATGATATGAATTGCTCTTCTGCAAACACGTAATTGCAAACTTTAAAATTCTTCTCTAGTTCCAAGTAAATGTCCTTAAGGAAGAAAAACATTGATCAATGGTGAATCATAGGTTTGCTCCCTAATTTAAGTAACTTTTTAACTCTAAGGTACCTGAAGGGAAAATGTTTCTTGCATGACCTTCAGTTGCAAAGGTTCTGTTGTGCTTTAAAAGCCTTTCACTGTATTTGCAACGCCAAACCTGCAGCAGACATCTTCTCAGCCAGGGACCATCACTCAGTCTGACGCCTGAATGGCAAAGGAGCATTCAACACTGAACAACAAACCAGACAGCCCTCTATATCACACAGCAGGTAAAAACACTCTAAGCACAGAACTCAAGGTCCCTGAGAAGGCAGACATAAAAGAAGCAAAATAATTTTTTATGTTTTTATCAACAGCACACAGAAATATTCCAACTCGCTTTCAAAGTCTGATGGTTATTCATAATAATTCCTTTGAACATCTCCCAAGTGTCCCCCGAACATCTCAAAATTAGAAGCTACATGGGAGTTATTTGTCAGACATATCCTTATGTTTATTGTCATTTGGTCTGCCGTGTTTGCAATAGGTTGTCAGGCAGTACACACTGAACAATATCAACGTACCAAAGATCCCACTGAAATATATCCTGGCAAATGTGTTTCGAAGGGTGCGTTCGCTAGGTGTAAAACTACCTATCAGGAGCAATAATTAAAATCATACTTACTACAATATCAGTAGAACACGGGGAAAAAACCCTTTCTTCAGGAAGCTGGTAGATTTTGTGTATCAGGTTCTCCTTTTACAGAAGAAAGCTTGGGCAATATCCACGGGCAATGGATTGAGACGTTAATCTTCAGGAAAATCTGCCCTAGGATGTACTTCTATTTAAAAGGTGGTTTTAATTTCAAATCTGTGATTCCGTGGCTGTATCTACTCAGCTCATTTCCTCTTGGTGAAATAAATCACACTGTAACATCTCAGCGATTCATACCCAGACACCAACAGTTCAGAATTGTCTTGCCCTACTCAGAAATGGAACAGATACACCGTTCACTTTGTTCGCTGCATGTTTATGCATTTCCTATGTATACAGACACCGTATATGATACATAAAAGTATAAGGAGTCAGAAGAGCGCTCACCGTAAGTGAGAATATACAGTGGTTTTCCATTAGTATCCATAGTGGTTAGGCAAGGAGCTTTCGGTGAGATGGTCCCCCATCGCTGCAAAGCTGCTTCCAGAGAAGGCGGCCAATTTGTAACCACACCCAATTGTTCCCCACGCATAGCCAACATCTGGGCTCCTTCTGGCTTTGGCTGGTTTGGATCTGGCTGTTGAACTTATGATTATGAAAAGATATACAGTTACCATGTAAATTCTATACCTTGGGTACACCTGTGTAACCAAGAGAATAAGTTACCTTTGCAAAACATCCTGAAAATAATAACTTGTTAGAAGGTATTGAGAAGCAACAGAGAAATGCAACAGAATAATTAATTTTTAACAGAGATAAAGTAAGTGAAACATGTCAGGAACGTACGTCCTTATCCTCACGCTAGCTCTACAAGCAGGGAAAGAAACTGCTGAGGCAGCATGCATATATTTATCTTCAAAATAATCAACCTTTCTCTATTCCTAAAGAGAGATGGAGAATACTTCTTCCTGGCAAAAATGCAGTAATGAGATGAACTGCAGAACTACTGACAAAATGTTCTTTAACAAGTCGTCAGTAACAGACATTTAAGTTATGTTCGCTTACAGTGCTTTCGTATAAACTACTGTGAGGACTATGCAGATCACCACATCCTGGCAAATCTTCATTCTCAAAGCACTGGTCTCCTTAAAAAAATTCCATTTATTGATGTTATCCTTGTTTCTATTTTACATTCAGTTCATTTTTTTGATGTTTCTCTCTTACGCAAAGGACGTGTGAAACATCTAACGTGCTCCCTCACTGACATGATTTCTCATATTGGTGTTCAAAAGCAAAAGCTGTAACCCACAGACAGGTGTTCACAAAGCGAAGCTTCCCTCCACTCTTCCCATGGTTTCTTTGCAAGCAGAACTAGGACTGAGCAAACAAGAGAGACTTCTGACTCTACAGATTTACGTCCAAGCTCACTGCAAGCAGATTCCCCTGAATATCGGTGCTTCTTGGTACTTGCCAGTACGGGGAGGGCTTACTTAGCTTTCTAGAAAGTCAACGTGTGAGATAAACATTTTACAGAGTTTTCATAAGAGATCCCCAAACCTTTTGAAAAACAGTCATTTTACCTTCTAACAATTCCTCAAAGTCATCTACAAAGAACTCTCGTAATGGTGGTCGTTTGGGCCGTTTTAGTGTATTGACCAGCTGCTGAATCTTTGCTGACACTCTGCTGCTCACTGGTACTCCTGCAGGACAGGGATCAATGGAGACATCAGTCGACCGCTATGCTGGACGCCACCAGACGTTCAGTGGGGTAAGAAAAAGGCTAGGACTGCAAGGCCACCACAACTACAGATTCATGCCATACCGTCACTCAAGTATTCAACATTAAGACATTAATATCATTTCAGTGAAAAGGAACAATGACGCCTGGTTTAAATAAAAACAATACAACAATGTCAGAGTGAGCTTGCAAGATTAGAGGGGAAACAGCACATAGACCGAGGGAGAGAAGCACAGCAAAAAACCCCTCCCTACACAAATGTCAGCAACCTTAGAGAACTCTTCTGGGAGGCATTGGCAATGGCCAGTGAGACGCCAGGCGTCGGCTCTGGCCAGGATCACTGGTCATAACAACATTGTCGGAGTCGACTGCAGCTCAGCAGGGAGTGCACGTCAGAGGCTCTGCCCCATCATTTATTCTGGGTTGTTTCTTTCACTATAGTGGACATCTGTCCAGTATCCCTCTTACGCATAATTCACAGCTTTGTATTATGTCAGCAAGACCTTGTATTCACTGAACATCCCTACAGCCCAACCCCAACAGCCAGCAATCTCCAACGGGAGCGTGCTCGCCTGTACAGCACTCTGGAAAACACAATTCTGAACAGGAGCGTGGGGCAAGGGGCACTTTTATAACAGAATAGCAGCAATCACCTCCCACTGCCTTCTCCCTAGTTGAGTGCAAAGCCTCTGGAATGTTCACGTCACCTGTTCCTGAGCTAATAGCTTTCTGTCACTGCATTGCAGGAATTTCAGCTTCTTACCCTTCCATAAGGTTGGCTCCAAAACTTTTACCAAGTGGTTTTTAGAGCTAAAGCTGCTAAGCTTAGATGTGATACACTTGGTCAACAATTCCAGACCTTGCTGAAATATTATTTAATAAGTTTGAGAAAAGAGGAGCGGTAAATAAGGAAGGGTTTACAAATAACTGTTTTTCAAAAAAAAAAACCAACCAACCAAACCTCAGAAAATAAATCTTCAAAGATGCCACTTTTCAAGACGTAGCCAGCCTAGCATGTCATTTTCTTTGCCATTTAAAAAACAAACTAGCTGTAACCAGGTAGCCTGATAAAAGCAGATCTGAAGAGATTCATTGCTTTCTTTTGCCAAACAATTTCTACAGGGAATCAGCTCTGCTGATTGAGAAATATTTCACTATGTCAGCTTCATTTATGCCGTTTTATTTTAGGACTGTAAAGATGCTGCAACTTTGTGCATCTTTGTAAGTGAAAAGTGCCCAGAAGAAACAAAGAGCAGATGCATACAATACCCATTAAAAAGGTTACAGTACTCAAAAAACATGTTTTGCTTTGTGACATACCATCACCTGTCTCCATAAGCTCAGCATTTCCATACTTCGGTGCCACCCGTGCCGTTGATCCTTGTGGTCTTTCTACTTGTATTGAGTGTTCTGAGGTGTAAGTGGTAACATCTGGGGGGGCAGAATGATTTTCTGTGAAAAATAAGTGAAGAGGTTTAACCGTGTACCTCCAGTGTCGAAGGACAAAGGGGAGAGAAAAGGACACCCTTTGAATTTCTTTTCCCCAACATCAGAACAGGTGTTAAAGTTAATGCACAAAATAAACATACAGAACTACAATGTACAGCATGATTTTAATAGATAAAGTTTCCCCTGATGAAAATAGGTGCTGTATCTCTGCAATCATATAGTAGACTAAAAAACATACAATTAGGTTGCAGTTTCACCACTGAAATTTAATTTTATATGAAGTTAAAGCTTGCGAACAGCCTCAAAATGAAAAGATCCAAACAAATATAGACATTCATAGATTATTGCATCAGTTTTTCTAAATAAAAACAGCATGTTGTCAATCACTTGCGAGTGTCAATGCACATCCCTTTTATAACCTCTGTATTTTGAATACGTCAATTTTAGTTAAGAAAGGAATTTGCTCATATATTAGGAAAAATGTGATTGTAGCCGGGTTGGAATTCAGGGGAAAGAAAACGCAAAGAAAGATGAACTTTGCATTCTGCATGGACACTTGCTTGTCTACTATTTTTAGACAGAGCTATTTCAATTCTTCTTGTATAACAAAGATTTGCCTTTTGGAAGGCAAACACAATTTGGTCTGACTCATGCCGGCACCGCTGAACAATTCCACAGAGCTAAGCTTTCTCTTTCATAGCCTGACAACTCAGCATGCTACCACAGTTTGTTCTCTCATGTTTTCAAGTCCGAGTCTGTATTACCTACATATTTGTACTATTTTTACAGGTTGTCTCATAATTTTTTCCAGGTCTTTATCAGCATTAGAGTAGACAGGAGATAAATACAATGAGCAAATAAGAACTTCTCTCTCAATTGACAAAAATGTTCCCCAGCAGCCTCTGAGACACAAAAGAAGGCAGCTCGTCATTCTGCTGCTGCTGAAGTGAAAAGGAATGCGCTCCATTTCACAACAGAGTATAAGTCCTTAAAAACGTAAAAATTCTGCAAAAACTTCATCTTGTTCCAACACCGTTTTCAAGGTGTGTTTTTTATTAAATCTGTCCTGTAAGCATTATGGTGCAGCAGACTGCGCTATAACACCGACTTCTACAGTAACTTTTCCTCAAATGTGATTTTAAAGCATTATCATGAGTCTTGAACCTCAGATCGCTGTAATTCTTGTCCATTCCATCCCAAATTCATGCACCAACACAAATAACTAATCTTTATGGCTACGCATGCAGTAAAAGGCTGCTACATTAGATGTCTATTTTGCATACTTCACAACTGAAGGTGGCATTTAATGGTCAATCATCATGAAATACTAAGACACCATATTAATGTCTGTAGCTGTTATTTCATGTTCACACTCATGAATATCATAAGGACTTAACCTTACCACTAAGTCAGAGTACCTATCTGGTTGAGGAAAACATGAGATGGCTTTTATGATGCAACTCAAAAACATCTTGTCTCTTACATACATCCAGTTGAGCCTTTTGAGTCTGATCACATCCACAGTTATAATTTTACTGAAACAAACCCCTTATATTGTGCTGTAAGTGACCAACTGAAGTATAACAGCTTGAGCAACAAATCTTATGCTAATAATTGTTTTAATAATGTCTTCATTTTAGATGCCATTATGAACTGTTTTAGACTCGGCAAAATTTTTGGCCTTTCTTGCTAAGTGGCAAGAGCTTTTTATAGGCCATGATTGAATTACCCAATAACTAAGCTGATTAAAAATTGCTGATGTTTGTCTTTTTATCTTTTACTTACGTTGCAGTTTTGCTATGCGAATAGGAGAGGAGATCATGACTAAGAAAATAATCATACTTAGTCAGCTATTAGCAACATGAGAAAGTATTTTTAAAGTTAGCTATAATTGTTTACATCTTTCCCAAGACGTATTCCCATCTTTCAGACTTCACAAAGCAAACTGAACTGGATTAAAGATCTCCTTGCAGGTTTTAGCACGGAGATGAGGTTGGTTTTTTTTAATGTGTGGGAGAGAAGATACGTGACCCAAGGCACCACAGGGCAGAGATGCTTCCCCTTCAGATCTACACGCTTCAACCAAATACTGCTACATGGGGCCAAGGTGAAATGACCAAGAAACTTCCTGCTCGTTTGTAAAAGAATTTCCTTTTGAACAAGCAGCACTGGCACTTGAAATTACCTAAAAGAAACTTTCTTCCCAAGGTCATCACCACTGGCTGGCCAAACAGTGAGGTTTTAGGACCATGGTGGCCCATCTGATAGTTATAATTCCATTAAGAAGAACCCTTATCCAGCAGAACAGGAACATTCAGGTTTGCCTTGCTGTGTTCCTCTACGGTGTCTGTTTAACACATGTCTTATCGTGGCAGTGTCTACAGCTGCAGGTTTCGCTCAATAGATTTACGCATCCACAGTTTGTCCCCCTGTCAGAGTCAGGCTTGGAGAAATGAAAGCCATACAGACAAAAGCTTGGCCTGAGCCACTTCTAAAGAAAAGGATAATTGTTACGTTATGTGAAAAGTACCCTTTTTGTACAGAACAGTCAATCCAGGTTCAGAGTACGAACACAACCTGTAGAGAGCTGGCTGGTCTCATGTCAGGTAACCTGAAGCGCTGTTTGAGGTTTAGTTAAGAATAATGATCTTGACACATCTGTTGACTAAAAAGTAGAAACTGTGACAGCTGCCTGACTTCAAAGCATTTCCTCCATGAAACATACATATTTGCGTCACCTCCTCTTCCCATCTCCTTCAATATTCTTGCATGAGAAGATCACAGACAGAACAGCTGTTTCCAGTTAAGGCGCTCTTCACTTCTGCCGCTGCAGTGCTACAATTTACCGCATTTCATGAAAATCCGAAAGCACCAACAATGCAGAGCACCTTCACACGGGGACAGAGTGTGTGCACTGACAGAGCCCCGCGATTGAGGAGAAACAAAGAGGTGGAGAAATACTTCACAGTGGAAGTTTGGAAGCATCCATAAGCACCAGCTATTTCAAAAGTCTCCAGGAACTCCAGAAGCACCCCTGCACTACTACACTTGGAGAAAACGTTTCCCCGCAAACAAGCTGGCTCCCCTGGCTGCCAGGGAAGGGAAATCCAGAGTGAGAGCTGTGGCTTTTTCCATCAGCTGCATTTCTTCCATGTTGATGTCCAGGTCACAGAGTATTTTAAACTAGTCCCCGTACCGTAAGTCAGTACTGCCTCTGAGAACAAATCAGAACTTTAAGGTTGTCAGAGCACTATCAGGCACGACCTACAGCACATGTTTTTATATTTACTTTATTAGAAATCTATGTAGCCTTTAATTTGGATAGAGATCTTTGATTTTCAAACAAAAACCATATTTGAAACATAAAAGAGAAACATGAAATTCACCTACAAGATCAAAACTTTGCAGTGAAATGTTTAACTCTTTATATACATTTACAGCCATAGCTAAGTGATTTTTACTATGTGAACTTTCCGAGCTTTGGGATGTGCCTTCTGTCCTTAATGTTTACATATATAGAGATCCAAAAAATAAAATATAGACAAATTAAAGCTTAAAGATTTTAGAAATATATACAGTACTGACCTAAACATGGGTGATAACACGAGATTTAAGTATTTCACTGCTTTGACCTCTAAGTTCAAGAATTACCTGAAACAACTGTGACACCCACATCAAACGAGAGATTCTACCTGTACATGAGTACAAACACCTGAGCACCTTAAAGCTGAGTACAAATACTTCAAGGATATCTATCCTAAACTGGAACTTTGGCCGTAACAGAGCAGCAGCAGCTGCCAAATTAAATGAACAGCATAACATTAAAAGCATGTAATAGCTTACGCAGATTATCAAAATGACCAACAAAACTGAACTCCATAGCCAAAGTTTTTTATCAAATCCCCTCCGAGGACTGCATTACAATACTTAAATGGGAAGAATTTCCCTCTGATTCTGTGATGCACCCTGGAGGTCAAACCCTAGTGGATATCAGAATGGAGGGCTTTTTTTCATTATCATTAAAGGTCTTTCCTGTTGCCCCATAAATTTATATTTTTCAAAACCAGCATCTTCAGAGTATGGCAGTATGTCCTCACATATTTACAGATGATTTCTCTTTTGTAAGCTTATCTGTCTCTGGAGAACAACTGCCTAGATCACAGAAGCATGAAGCCATTGGAATATACGTTCTTCATGATCAAGAACAAGTTGTCTCTAGTAGCCAAGGGGCTTCAGAGAACAGGATTGCTCTTCTCCCTTGCCTTCTCTTCGACCAAAAAGGACTTTTCATCTACGATCACAGGCACACCGCCTCTGAAAGAGTAAGGCTATCTGTGCTAACCTGCAAACCTATTACCTCTTAGAATCCATTTGAATGTAAAATCCACCTCCTTAGTTTGAAAGAAAGAGCCATTTAATTTCAAATTCTTACAGAAAGCAGCTCACCCATGAAGAACCATTCATGTCTTAAGAGTTCTCATCTGTGCAGCTACTCTTATATTTCCACTGATCTTAGCAACAACGACTGGCGGTAACCTTAAGACCACAGTCTCAATCTGTCAGCAGATATCTGGTATCCAAATAATCTTTACATTACTACATCCCACCTACAGTCCAACTAGAGATGTAAATTAAGGTATTCTACTGTCAGAACTAATAAAAATATGAGGTAAGCTTAACTGATTCCTACAAAGAAGAGATCTTTCCAGTCAACAGCAATAAGGCAAAATAAAAGAAATGAGTATTTTTCCTCTTCTGCAGAATACTGGTATCTTAATTTAGCTCCACAAATGTTGCATTATTTATCGCAAACTCAGTGATTACAAAAGAAGACTTAAAATTACTGAAATGTCACACTATAAAGAAGCTATTTTTAAAGACACATTAAGACTTGGTATGTGAGTAATGCAACCTTTCAGGGTTCGGATAAATTTAATTCTCTGTGCTATAATTTCCTCTAGCATTTTGAGATGAAGTCACAAAAAATAACTGAATGCAATGATTAATGTGTTCAGAAGTGTATGTGTTTCTAAAACAAGGTTCTAAGCTATTCATTTAGCACGAATTTGAGAATACAATAGAAATTTTTCCCTTGACTGCAATTCGAAAATTCCAGACCATGGTGAGAGGATTACTTATCTGAAAATACAGGTGTTACATCACGAAATACTCAGAGCTAAAAAAAGGGACATGGACAACTGTTCCAGCACATAAACCCAGGAACATTCAAGATGCTTTCATGTATCTCATTACGTACACTTGAAAAGGGATGGTCAGTTGAGGAAGAGCCACACAAAACTGCATTTCATATGTGTAGCAAAACTGTAGGAAGGTTGTTTAGCTCTTCCAATATCAATTCCAACAAATTTTCAGCAAGGCAACCCAAAATACACAGCCCGAATGCAGCCAAAGCCGATGCCTTGTACGATAAACAGCAGCTACTGGAGAATGAAGGGGAAACAAATCTTGCTTTCCATGTGCCTAATTGAATATCTGCCTCATTTTGATGAAGACTAACATCAACGGCACAATATTCAGAAATAATTAATGTCTGTGAAGCTTAGCCATAACGGAAAGAAAGCTTTGACTTCCTAGGATCTTTCCAAAGGACATAAACAAGCTACTACTACTAATAACAACTCCCTTCTATGAAGGTATGTAATAGTATTTCCAAGGATTACAATAGCTAGATAACCCAGTCCAAGTATTCTGGATTCAATTAAGGGCTGAAAAAAATACACTTAAGAGGACCTCCAGTTATCAGAATTATCAAAAATCACTCAAACTATGTAATTCAAGTGATGCAGCAGCAAGGGAAACTCGCATGTAAGCGATCCTTCAAGTTTCATGCTCTGATTTTCCTTACTGACAGGTTCTACAGTCTTTTTCTACTGCTAAGTGATGGAAGTCATGAAACTGCATATTTGAAGATATTTGGGAGCCAACAGCTTGACCCTGTTTGTCACAACATAAGTTTATCATTAAATCTAAATTGTTCCTTTTTTCATCTCACAAAATAAGAACACAGGACCTTCTCTCTGTATGATATATGTAAACAGGAAAAAAAAAGGAGAAAAAGCACAGGAAACGTTTCATACAGCAGCACTTGCTGAATGTCAGAGACAAAACTGATGTTAAACTGGACATTTTCAAAAAGTCCACATACTAACCTATATGTGTTTGAGCCATAACATCAGCCAGTCTGTGTGCAGCACCACTGCCTCCACTTTGTGTCGAGGAGGAGGAAGTGGTTGACGTGGTAGAGCCGTGTATCGCTTGACTGATCCAGTGTTCCATGTTTATACTCCCTTGACTTGAGGTGGGAGTTCCCTGGGAGTCGCCCTGTACGGAGCCTTCATCTTCTGAACCAGAAGAAGTATCTAGCAATTAAAAACAGACTGTTAACTTGCAGTGCTTTGGGGCTTTCTCAACAGAAATTAAGGCATGTTCACATTCCAAATGTAAAGATAACTGCCATTAAGAAAATTCATGGAGGTAGGCAAACACAATAAGAAAAGTCTGTAATGCTGAAAACCCTGAACTGAAGTAAATTGCTAACTGTGCACCTAGAGAGCCTTCCTGCTGCAATGCCACGGCTTGTGTATTGTTGTACAAAACTAACAATAACAAGACTCTTCCTTTATAATATGGTTTGAGAGTCTTCTGAAGATCTCCAACCATGTATCAACAGCACATAATACCCAACATACTTTCCCAAGCTCACTCTACAAATATCATGAAAAATTTTTCCAATTGTAGAAAGTCCACTCCTCGGTGAGAAATGGAGTCCCAGCTGAATGCACGAGATGTGTGGTACTTTCACAGTCTAAGTAGGTACAAGAGCAGATCCATTTGAAAAGGAATGGCACAAGTATTTGTAAAGACACTCTTCCATCACAGTGTTAGGGAACAAACAAGAAACTTGAAAGCAACTTTTAGTCATAGAAAACAGGACAAGCTGGCCATGGTTGGGTCGCAACAAGACCAAAAGGACCAATGCAAGTTGCGGTACCACCAAGAGCAAGGCAATCATGTGAACTGCCCCAGCTGACTTTCCAATCACTCAGTTCACTTTCTCCTCTTCAAACATACCTCAACGTTATGCTCAGTGGGCTTCAAATGACTTTTCCGTTACTATCTACGCAGGCAAATTATAATGTTCACAGCAGCACAAAGAAACATTTTAAAAATACCCATAAAATCCACAGAGATGCTCACCTGGAGGTGTGTAGGCATCCATTGATGTTTGCACCACCAATGAACGTCGTTTGGAGGGCATGGGGACTGCCATTTTCCTTTCTTTATGTTTAGCAAGGGCTGCCTGAACAGCTTCTGTATGGACATCTGAAAGGAAAGAGAGATTTCAAGCTAGCGTTGAGACAGAAGTGAGCTGTTTGTTTGCGCATTCCGTGCGCCTGCGCACAGGTTCATTCGTACACCAGCAAGGCTGACAACGCACATCAAATGATGAAAGGCCAGAACGCACAGGATCTCAGAGGGACTGCGTGAGTTCCCCTCACTGTAGGAAAAGCAGCTATAGTGAAAAGTGCCGAACCAACAAACAAGCCCTTTGAGTTGCATAATATTTCCAGAACGGTGTTGCAGTATCTGAAAAGTAGGAACTCTGCTTCCCCAGCACAAACCTCTGTTTCACCACAAGCTATTACTTCAGCAACCATTCAGCGAAAGCGCTGCATATTAACATCGCCCATTTTTTAAATGAATGAGGTTTTCAGTTCACACACAAGTGACACAGATTAAGCAAACAGGAATATTTGATTGAAAGGTAAGAGGTATGTGAAATGCCACGACAGAAATGGCAGCAGGTCCCCCATTCCCAAATCCTCCTCCTGCCTCCTTCACTTGGCTTTGTTCATATAAAAGTAAGTATTACTTCGGGTTGGCCCCAGGTGGAATGAAGAGAAAAAACACCAGGTCTTGTGCTACGCACAGCTCACATCAACCCGCTCCAAAGCATCCAGCAGATCTCTTCTCCATGGGGACATCCCCAGCGAAGAGCTTCTCTCCTTTCACGTGTATATACAGCTGCCTGCCTCCCCAAGCCCAAAAAGGCCACTTATCAAGCCTGAAAGACACTAGCGACAGGTTTTGATTAATTACTTTGTTTGTGCAAATATTTGATTACTACCATAAGCATAATTGGAAATAAGTCCACCTTGAGTTTACTACCTTGTACTATTTGTCTGTGTAATTCTATGGTTTTGGGACAAGGATACTTTTTCCACACAGGAGACTTTATACAAAATGCATGGCAGCCAACAGAAGTCTCTTACGGTCAAAGACGTTGACACACACCGACTGTCTGGCACACAATTGGGCATTGCCTTTTAACCAGTCGCTGTCACTCCACTGTAGAAAACGCAGCAAGTGGTGTGCACTGTTTAGCTGCTCCCATTTGTGAAGCAGGAGCACAGTGAAGCAGGTTTAATCCAGAACGATGTCACTTCTGCTGCTGCATCTGTTTGAAGACCACCCTTGTAGGCTGGTCTGGCAGCTGGTTTGGCACACTGCTGTGTCGATGTGCTGGCAGCTCTGAACAGGCAATGTTCCCCAGGAAAAGCCACAGGAAAGAGAAGAGTACATATATCTTCATTTAAAGAGCTGTTGGTTGGATCACATCAGTATAGGCAACTTGTTTTAAGTAACAACTGGGAAGGATGACTGGAAGCATCGGACGATCCACTCTGCTGATAAGCTGCTACGTCTCATTTTTAGTAATAAGTGTTCCTTATTGCCTGCCAGTGTTTAATCACCTCTCAGTGGAAAGACTGCAGGGAAGAGTAAGTCTAAGACAAAGAATGTTATCAGCTGCTTCTGTGTGTGGTTTTGCGCTTTTGTTTTAAATCATGAAGAGGATGAGCACATCAGTGAAAGCAAAGCAAACAGCAAAGTTGGAAAAGCATACTCCAAAGATAGGAGTGCCGTGAGGCACTCTTTCTCTCCCATCAAGTCATTACTTTAAAGTAGAAGGTTTAAGGTCTTTTTATAATTAAAACTTGATGAAATGTTTATGTGAAATCTATCAGGCTAAGAAAATTAACAAAGTAAGTCTTTACCTAAGAGCATGGCCCCAAGATAGATTCCTACCTGCTCACTCTACATCAATTCCAACAATGTATACAGGACTGAACATGCTCACTAATAGTTCTTCTTATCCAGCAAACAGGGAAAATTCTTGGTTTTCCTTCAAAGAATAGTACTTAAAAATTAAGCAGTAAAAAATTAACTTTCCCTTTTAAAAGAAGCCCAAACTCCACAGCAGTTTTGGAAAAGAATAGATTTTGCTGATCAAGACAAGAAGAAGGATTCATATATTATTGTGTTTGGGATTGCTTTTTACTGTAAGCATTAGGAGGGAGATGAGGTGTAACTCAAATTCTTCAAAAGTTTTTTGAAGGGGCACAGCTGACAGAAAATCATTATTAAAATTCTTAGTGACAGCTGGACACTGACTCTTAACTTGCTAATTCTTTGATTTCTGATGCTCTTTTGATGTAGAAGGTAAACTCATCAGCTTAATTAAAAAATTCTTTGCAGGGGTTTGATTTTCAAATGAGTCCATGGGAGCCCAGGAATCACATTGTTTTCTTAATAAAACACATGCCTGATTTGTTTATTTGTAGTGGGTTTCTGTGGAATAAACCAAACTACATTACTCAAAAAAGCAACCCCAAAACGCCGCAGGAAAGCAAACACAATGGAAAAGATAAGAAACTCTGAATAAACACGAGGAAAGCTGACTGGGAAGAAGGAACACACACACACCCCTGCTCCCTTCCCTATTCAGAAGGCATTACTTAAGGGTACGGAGACTACCAAAAGAAAACTGGACACATCTCTAGAAAAGGCTGAGGACAGACAATCCAGAGACAGAGCAAGAGTTCACAAGCTTTTAGGAAGAGAAGAAAATAAGGCAGCAGAAGCAGACAACCAGGAATGAAAAATCTTTTCATAATGTTTTCTCCCAAAAATAAAACTCTCGGCTAAACAAAGTGTATCTAAACATATAAAGAAAGGCTAAGGACTAGGTAAAGAATTAATAACAGCCTATATAGTTTATATAGTCTTCTTTTTGAATGAAAGCCTATTAATGAGTTGTGAGGATGCTCTTAAGCCTATTTTGACAGTTTTCTACAGAGTTGCACTTGCTAAGCTAATGAACAGCGTTCGAGCTATCAACACCTGAACACTAAGAAAAATTAGTGAGGTTAAGGAAAGCCAGACTGATAGTTAAGAATTACACTTGATAGCAATTCATGGGTTACAACAGCTATCCTCTAACCACACCAAGACAGAAACAGTAAGCAGGTTTGTTCCCACCAAATATCAGCTTCAGGTATGCAATTCCCAAACACGTTTTGCTTTTCTCTAGGTTTTAGCTTTGTTTTTCTGATCTACAAGCCAACTTTACTCATGCGTCACAAGGAATGTTAACCAAAATACCAGCAGTCATCTCTTCTCATAGTTCTATGAAGCAAGGATTTAAATCTAAACTGAAATGTATATTTCTTACATAAGGGTGCCCCTCGTGATATGCTTTTCATCAGCTTTAGTGAGAATGTGGTAGAACTTTGCCTTTACCTTGTTCAAAGATAGGCAATGGTGTCCGTTATCCCACACATGACCCATTCCTTCCCAGTGCTTGCTCACAATCTGTCCCTAGCAGCTACTGAAAAAATACAAGGAATTTATAAAATAGTTATTGGAAGCTCCTTGTTCAGTAAGGAAGGAAACCACATTTGTGATACACACTGGGATGAACTATAATGAAGGTACGAGACATACCCAGGTTCCCTCAGGACAGGAAAATGCTTATACCCCTGAATCCCACCAACATAAAGGAGTCTGCATTCTCCACATATCACACAGAGCATCAGCAGAGAACACCACATCAGAATGTCAAACTGTCTCTGGCTGGGTGATGCCCCTTGTCATGGAAGTCACATAGAAGAATCTGAATTGTCTTCCCAAACCGCTCTGGTACACTCGGGCTGAGATGAATTAATCACATTGTGATTGAGCATTGCTTTAAGATACAGATTTTTTCATTAATTTTTCCTGAAAAGCATCTGTCAAGTATGAAGATATTGTCTGGAAAAGCCACAAAATCAGGAGCTTTGATTGAAAAAATAAAAAATCAACAAAAAATCTCTCCTCTCTTTCCTTACAGTATGGCATGTTGCAATTTCTCACCTATCGAATTCTAATAAGAGTTTCAAACACATACATGCCTTGATGCAGTTGCACCCAAGCCTTTTGAGAAAATCCCAGGTCTAAGTGGAAAGAAAATCCTCTTAGGTGAAATGTTCTTTCACTTAGAACTTTGTGACATTCTAACTACGCTACTACAGCTGACACTGATGAAACAGCTCCAGGTCTTGACCCTTCAAAGCACTCCTATAGGTAACAAAATCTTTATACTCTTCCCACCCGGCTTTTCCACAAGGAAGTCTCAATGGAAAATCTAGTGCAAAGAGTAAAACACCACCACCTCTATCTACAGTACTAGGAACCCATGCGCGGTTCCTTGTCTGCTATTGTCCTCAACTGTTTTAGGTTGGCCAACAATATGTTGAATCCAATTTGAGAGTTTGTACTCAGCGAATCAGTAAATGGGAATGAGTAAAGTGACATGCTCGGGAAAGCTAATTGCTTATCTTAACGCTGCTGCTACCAACCTCATGTTCACTATTCAATTTGACATATATTTCTTACAGGCTGCCTGAAAATACCCAGCAAAATTCAGGCAAAACAGCTCTGTCCCCAGTCTTTTCTCTGTTGCATTCAAGGGGTTTTGTTTGTTTATTCTCTCCCTTTCCTTGCTATCACAGGATAGAGAGGGCAAGCACACTTCTGGCAGCAACGTCAGAAAGCGACATACAGAGAAAGTTTCCCTTCAAAGAACTCACGATCTATTCAACAAGAGACGAAGCCTCAAAACAAAGGGCTGAGAAATTAAAACTGGCATCGAGAATGAGGGTCCGTAAGCTCAGACTTCCAAAGCGATTACCCATGGCTTTGGCTCCATAATCAGAAACTCTCATCTCTTGCAAATAGAGGTAAATTCTTCATTCCATCAGCAGGATGAATTGCCCAGCGTTCCCAGAAGGTGCTCTGCCTGGCACAGCAATTCTTTTCATCTGCTTTATCTCCTGTAACTTGGCACAAAGTGCCACGGTTTGGATGATGAGTAGGTGTGGTGTTGGGTTGGACTCCATGATCTCAAAGGTCTTTTCCAGCCCTGTGATACTGTGTGTGATAGGGTGATACTGTGATACAATGTTGTGCTCCTTGTTTAAACGAAAAGGCTTAGGAAAACCCACCCCCCTGACACGCCTTACTCCACAGCACCAGCTCCATACGGACACTGTTCTCTACAGTCTTTCCCAGCTTTATCCCTTCGTGTGATCCGATGGCTGCACGTTGACATCTGATTGCCCCTGGAAAAGTGAACAAGCCCACCTCTCTGCTTCTGTGGAACAAAGTGACGCACTACGTGCACTGGCACACTGCTCCCACAGGATTCCTCAAAAACCAGAGGGAGACTAGAGAGTCAGTGGTCGGCACAGCCCAGCCAGAGGGATGAGCCTGTGCTCAGAGAGTCCTCAATTCAAATACAGGGCAGTGTAGGAGGGAGCACCCTGTGCTCAAGAGGGAGAGCTGGGTGACAGAAGATGTGAGGGAGATAATTACATTGACAGCTGGGCAGTGTGACTGGATACGTGTGTGCAAAGGCCAAGTAATAATGCCCAGAGAAACAGAAGCAAACACTGTTCTTTACAGATTGCTTGTACTGTTGACCTCTTTTCCTGAGGGTTCTTTAACTGTTTATCCCCTACCTTTTTGATGAGGCGGCACACAATAACTGTTTTGTTTGGGAAGGTAATGTTTTATTTTGACAGAAGTTAGGCTGGCACATGGAAAGAGCCTGGCTGGGAGTTGTGGTCTGGTTTGTATTGGCTCTGGGATAAGAAAAGACTCTTCTGAACTTTTACTGAAGTCTTTTCTGTAGAACGTAGTTTGTCTCCTCCTTGCACAAACGCAGGCACACTGAGAACAAGCGGTGACTTTCTGCTGTGACGTGCTGTCCCTCCTGGCTGTTTACTTTGGGGAAGGCCATATGTATGACCCTTCTCCGCAAGCAAATCACTTCCTTTTCTAATCCAAGAAAGCAGTTGCTGTGTGATGAGAAGGCCAAGCATTTCCACACGGAGCCGTGCTGCGGTACCCCGTGTTTCTCTACAGCCGCTGGACGAACACTCTTCTGAGCATGCGTCCTCGTCTGGCACAATACAATCCTGACTCGCCTTCCCTTTACACCCCACGAGAAGGGATGCCCCATTCCTTACTTGGGCCAGATACAGTGTCCTTGAAAACTCTGAATTGTAACTGAGACATCTGAAATATGCTGCACATTCCCAGTCCTCCCACAGACTTCTGCAGCTTTTAGCAGGAGAAGGAGTTTGCTCCTTTTTGTTGAGCTCTTTTTTTAAAAACCCAAAAACCTATTCAACAAATTACAGTTGCAATCTTTCTCAGTGCTGAGGGGTTGGTTTTTCCTACGAGAGTTTAAGGTGCCTCAGTGGCTTCCTTTATTCAACATCAGCTGCACTTGCTCCATAGGCACGTCAAACATTCAATACTGTAAGCAAAGTGATGCCTCCTCATGGATCAGGGCTCTGGGTGTCAGTTCTGCTTGGATCACAAAACAGGGTGCTCCTTCCATGGTAAACGTCAGCTACATTAAAAACTTCCACATTTTAAAACTGTTCCTCGCATCCATTGCATAAAATGCCTCAGCACACGAAAGTAAAGGAGCAGCTTCTTTTGTACTTTCATCAGGTCTCGCACTTGTGTGTCAAGGAGTTCTTTTTGCATCTAATGGATCATGCAGCCTCGTTTCTTTTTAAGACAAGAAAGTAGATTTGCTGTAGACAGGAGTTGTGCATTGCTGGAATCAAGACAGCAGAAGCCTGTTTCTACCTATGTTTCAGAAAAAATACATAACTTCTGTTGGTTTTGCTCAAGTCGTCAGTTTCCCAGTGATCACAAAGCCTTGACAGCCACTCACCAGCTATTTAAGAAATGCAAGGACAGAAAACAGAAAACAAAGCTGTTGCCTAATTTTTGCTGTACAGATGCAGAATTATCTAACAGAGTCCCTATCATCTGCCACAGCCAGGTTCCTGATTCTTAAGTACCAGTACCTCCACCCCTCCCTTCTGGGGACGCACCCCAAACTGCTGGGAGGCACACCTCGACATGACCTGAATGCACCCATTTCATCTGTTTGTTTCTTTTTCTTCATGTGATTCCTCCCCTCTGAGCTATTTTTGTCCTTTTTTTAATTATTTTTTATTTAGTCTTTGGAAACAAATCTTTCTTCCTCTGCTTTAGTAGCCAGTTCCTGGTAAGATGACGATACAAGTGGGAGCGGGATGGGCCCAAGGACTCTGAGAAGCTTTAGTATCCTTGCTTTCTACAGGATATCCACAAATACAATTGACTTGTTGGCAGAACGGCAGATTATTAAGATCAAGAATGTTGATGCTCTGCACTAACGCATTGAGAATGCCAAAGAATCTTTAATAAGAGGTTATTTATGTACATATAATACATATTTACGTCTTATTTATATTGCAGTAGAGGATCAGCCCCGAAGTCAGGCATTTAATAAAGTAAGTAGGAGCACAAATACGTCCCTGTCTCAAGGAAGCCAGCATCTGAGGTGGCATCAAGGGAAACAGCTTGGAAGCACACGCGGGGAGGTGGCTGGGAGGCAGCCAGGGGAGCAAAGGCAGGTATCGTTGCACCAACACACAGCGCAACAGGAGAATCTTAGCAGGATCTGAGCTATTACAGGGAGGCAGCTGACACCATGGCAAAACAGCGCTATCAAACCAGCACTGCCAAAGGTGAATTTGGACTGAAAACACTCGATAGGCAGTGCTAAGCGCAGCAATAGTATGTTAAGTACTTATAAAGAGGCAAGGTTGGCAATTGCTGCCTTACAGTAATTGAAAGCATGAAAGTCCCTTATGAGTTTAATCAGACCTTTGTCGAGGCTACCATGGAAACGAAGGATATACTGAGAATTCATGTCCTAATATGTGGCCTGTAAATACTCTGAGTAGAGATAATTTAGTAGCTACGTCTATTGGAAATGCAATCGGGACGTACTAAATAGGATGAAACACAGTAAACGTGGTATCATCAAAACAGATTACAGTTAGGCTTTGTCTTTTGATTGTCCTGTGCTGACAGCACTGACTTCGTTTCAGGCAGACACAGGGCAAGTGATTTCATAAAAATTGCTGTGTTCATCCAACACAGATCAGTCCTTGGAAAATCCTCTCACCCCTGGGAATATGAAAGTAAGTGAGTCCATATAATAACGGATCTTTGGCGAGGGCCATGCTGTGAGGAAACAGTCTCAGAATACTTTCACGATCTCTCTGGGTATTAAGATAGGAAAGCACATAGCTTGGACAGCGTGACACCTAATTTCTCTTCGGCTGCAAGTCCGTGTGCTATTAATTCTGAAATATGGCAGTGACGACAAACACAGTGAATACGCGACTGAACGCAAGAACATCTGCTCTAAAACGACATTCATTTACACAAGCGCTACAGAGGTTACTACCAGAAATAAACTGTTGCAGTCTTTGGGATGTTTAAACTGTATATACTGGCCCTCCGGTTTTACTGGGAACTGGGGACACACGGATAAGCAGGGGAAAGTTCTGCTGACTTTTCATGAACTTGGGGCCAAACTGTGTTGATCTGCACAATTTCTGACAATGAAACGTCAGCAGTTTAGGAAACATCTGTACTCCCATGAATGTGCCACTAAAAAAAGCCTGGCAACAAACTCCTTTGCAGTCAACAAACTCCACTGGTGCAGGAAAGTGCACTCTGTGCACTCCCCAAAGGGCTGTGCTGAGCACCTCCGGGGATCTTCTGTCCACCTCCTGCTGAAGAAGCTAGAAGCTCTGTATGTCCTCCCATGGTCAGAAAGCTTAACTCTAAACACGAAAGGCATGGTTGTCATTTCCCACTTTGGATGGCAATGTTGATAGTCCATAATTCTGGGTGGAACAATGGTAAAAGCTGAACACAAAGCTGGGAAAGCTGTATGGGCAGGCTGTGCAATACAGGGGTGATGTGATGGGAACACAGGACACCAAAAGAGAAAAATGAACTCTTCAAGACTCCACTGCTCGTTTCGCTGAAAGGCGTAGGTTTTGTTTTACTTTGTATTCTTTAGTTATTATAATAAAGCTGATATTAAAATGTTCTTCTCTAAACTCTAAGATTTAAAACTATATTAACTCTACTCGTACATGAAATAAAGAAACAACAGGCTGGTCTCCCACTAATAATTTCCATCCCTCCCTTTATTTATTATCTCATTTGTAATGCAATCTGGAAGTCAACTTCACACAGTGACTTCATCTCAGGCCCCCTTATTATGCGATCTCAAGTAAATCAACTTCCTATTTGTTTCTCTCTAGAGATCCTTGAGTAATTTTCCTCAAGAGTGCTGCAATCATCCTTACAGATTTTTCTGCTGGGTCAAAAGCAAGGATGTGGTCCTATAAATTGCATCTTTGCACAAGTTTTTCTTCCACTTTTTTTTGTACCGATTGAGTTGTAGTTTGAAGTTTCTAAGTAAGCTAAATCAAACAGGAGATTAACTGGTTTCTGAGTAAGTGTGTCTACAGTCAGGTTAATTCAGATTAATGTTTCCAAGCATTCCTCACTCACCTGAAGGGTCAAAACATTCTTTATGACAAGCCACCTTTATATATATATATATATA